>LUCW03000387.1:20000-64456 GCA_001586965.3 Sphaeroforma sirkka | reverse complement strand
AAAGGTGTGGCCACCACAGATACCGTAGTCCGTCAGCTTATAAGTTTGGAGGGAGGCGGGGTGGTAGGTCGATGATACGCATGTTCTGTACCAGTTGAGCCACCATCATAGAGGTAGTCCAAGTGCCACGTATTACGCAGAGTAGTCTCAATCATTCTCATACGTAGTCCGTGATTTGTAGATGCGTGGCCATACTTCCGGGCTTCGAAGTTGAAATCTCCCCGCACGACATCTGGTGGGAAACCGCCGATCTCGGGGGGGATTTGTAGAAATACGGCCTCCGGTCAGTCTAAAATATCAAGATGAATTGAGATAATACATTGGTTTTTATTTGTATTTTAAATAGTTTAGTACAAGCTCTTTTTTTTCCAATATTTCCAAAGTGTTTCTAAATTCACTTTGATGGCTCCAATAGCCTGAGTATTTGGTATGACTCATCTACTTGGACCTATTTGAGACATTAGTAGATGTAGGATATTATAAACTAAATTTTATAATCTCCGAACTACTACTTATAGATTTTTGGTCCTCCTGCCAATCTCTCAAAATCAATAAGTCTTTTTTTCTTTTTTTTTAACTTTTCTTCAGATGGAACTTTATTTATATCAGCTAATGTATTAACATGGCTTACGTTATTATGTTTTATTTACAAATTAGGCAAGTGGTCATGAACATTTAGTACTTCTAGTGAGAATTATTCAATAAAGAACAGCTAGAGGTACGCCCTGTGTGATCGAGGATATTTAGGCTCTTAACAAGAGGCAGTCCCGATCAGTCTTACACAAGCTACCACTGCTAAATCCTAACTGACTAAATTGTATTTTTAGTTTAATATAGTTTGAAACTTAGTAATTTCCATCGAAGTTTACATATTTTTCAGTTATTTAGTAGTTACAGTAGTGTACTGCTTCTAGACTGTCTGACATCGATTTACTATCCAGCAAATACTATGGCTAAGGGTACTTCTAAAGGCAAGGGAGCCGCTAGCTCTAAGCCTGCTAAGCCTGCCGAGGTTCCTGAGGTCCCTGTGGAAACACCTAGCCTGTCTGGAGTTGAGCCTGCCGAGGATACTGTTGGGGAAGCAAATTCTGAGGTTGGTACAGAGGATTATTCTGAGGATGACTCGTCGGATCCTAAAGCCTTGGAAGAAGAGGTATCTACTACCGCGGAAAGGCTCGCCAGCGTCCGTGTATCACCTAGGAGTGAAGCTCAGGACCCCAGCTTGCCCCCCCTGACCACGTGCCGTCAAATGTTGGGGATAAACGTCGAAGGCTGGAAAATTCGTGGATACGAATGTCGGGGACATTATAACTCCACATCTAAAGGACACTCCAGCATACCAGCACAAATCCGGTGTGAAAAGTATTGGACCTGTCCGAAAATTTCGGTTTCGCCATCGATGGAAAGCCATTCCATTCAGCTCAAATCTTGGGGCCGAAGCTGAGGACGCCATAACTCGACAACGAGTGGTTGGATCCTCTCAATCTCGACGCCAATTGAACCGCACTGAAGCGCTCTTGAAGGAGCTAGCGGCAGCAGCAGTTGTGGACCCTCTATCGTGTCCCACTTGGCTGATATTCTTCCTATACCGAAGAAGAAAAAAAAATTCGGACCGGGTTTCGAACCCGAGACCTACTGGTTTACCAGCCAGTATGTTTACCACTAAGCCATTTACCACTGGCGAGAGAGATAATATTTCAAAATTTAATCTCTTTGGCTCTGATGCTACCATCGACCATCCTCTTGACAAACCTAACCCTGACAGAGGATATGATCGTATGGAACTCGATGAGGCTTACCATCCTCGTAATATCGACCCTCATTTGCCAACTAACCCTGGTAATCACGATTTTGGCAATCGCTACACCAGTACCTCGTTAGAGAGTTCCCGCTCTAATCCTGAGGATGAGGAAGTGAGAACCAGACATACTCGTCTCAGGCTATTACGCTCTGGTATGCAAGTCCTTGAGGACCGTCTATTGAATGACTCTGACCTTGACGATAGGAAAGCGGATAACATTCGCTATCTAATCGATAACAAGAGAAAGGAAATAGACACCATCTTGGCACTAGCAGCCCGTAGCACTTAGCATGAGCCTCGTGAACACTTAGAACCAAGCTTTATAAAGCAGCTAGGTAACGCGCAGGCTGAGGTCGATTTCTCTACTAATGAGAGTACAGTGGAGACACTGAAGGCCTTCGACCAACTTAAGGAGTCTGCCAGCCTTAGGGATAAGCAGATGATGAATGCCTTTATTCATTTCTGTGAGCCAGGTGAATTGCGAACTATCTTGAAGGCTCATGAGCCCAACTGGAAAGCCCTACCCTGGCACCAGTTTGCGTGCTAATATACTTAACACCTTTTTTGAAGATGCACGTGACCGTGAACTTCTAGAGTCTCATAAGTTCTTTGCAAACGATACCACTATTCGAGGTGCTCTAGCTCATACGACACATATGAATACTCGGATGGGTGGTCGTACCTATACTGGCGAATATTTATTAATTTGTCAGATGATGGAGACTCTGGGAGCTAACCTCTTTAAGAAAGTCAATGACGACATCATCGCCTATGGTGATTTGAGATCTATGCCTTGGTCTGTCTTTGAGAAGATAGTACACAAGCATACCAATTCCTCTACTAGAGTACTTGGTACCACGAGCTACACCCAGCCCACTAAGCGAAAACGCAGTGAGAGACTATTACTGCGCGTAGTACTAAGAAACCTCGCACTACTACTGGAGGGGTACTGGCTCTACTTCTACCGAACCGAAGGTGATAAGAAGGTGAGAGCGCCTTGCAAGAAGTGTGGTTACAACCTCACAAAACGTAATGGCAAGTGGAATGGTAGACACGACCCTGTTAAGTGTGCACCAGGCAAACCAGATTTTGGACACTATATGAAAGAGTGTACTACTTGCAAGGGTACTAACGGTTGGCATAAAGAGGATTGCAAGGACTTACCGGACGTCCAAGTTAAGCACTGACAGTACCATATGTGCACTAGAGCAAGATTATGAGAAAATGTTCAATAAAATCTATACCAAAGGAGATGAACGTATCTTTCAAACAGTTTTCGTAAATGGAGAAAAAGTTATGGCACTATTTGATCCAGGGCTGAAGTCTCTGCTATCTCACGCCGAGTAGCCTACGCTACAGATATGGCTGTCCATAACGAAACAACTGATTTAATCTTGGGAAATGGCAAAGTTACTACTTGCGAACAAGCCATTGACTATGCACACATAATGCTGTCAGATAGAAGAGAAGTGAAGACTCACCTAATCGTTACTGACATGTCTCAGAAATACGATTTAATTATAGGTATGACTGATCTTCTCAGTTTAGGTATAATACTCACTGGTCTGCCTAATGGGCTAGACCCGAATAAAGATCAGTCAGATGATAATATGTTAAAGATACCTAAACCTCCGGAAGGTGAAGCAAAGGATATGATTCCGCACTTCACCGATATAATTATGGACTTAATTATACAAAACAGGAAGATTGCAATAACTGACTGGTGTATGTTTAAGTTCTCTAATGGGTACGTTAGACTTGACTTAACAAACGTCGACTTCTCTAAGTTAAAGTGTCCTTCACATAACTACGTGAGTTGGAGACACAAAGACGTTGTCAAAACCCAAATCGAAGATTGGTTAAAACAGGGTCTAATTGAAATCAATTATGATGCAACCCCAGTTAACTTAGCTCTCTTAGCGGTCGATCAATATAAATCTGATGGAATGTTTAGTAAAACAAGAGTAGTACTAGACCTGTCGCCAATCAACAAACTAATTCCGCAACATAGTTTTCCCTTACCTAAGATAAGCGGGATACTACGCAAAATGGAGGTGCGACTATCTTTTCCAAGATAGACTTAAAAGCTGCATTCCATCAACTACAGATATATGAGCCTCATAGGAAATACTTTTCCTTTACTTGGCAAGGTAAGAAGTACCAGTTTAAAGGTGCACCTGAAGGCTTACACATGTTACCTTCTTTCTTCCAACAAGTTATGATGGAACTATTTGCGGACCTGTCGTATAACGTATCAGTCTATTTAGATGATATAGTTATCTTTACAAAGACAGCACATGAACATGCTAAACTCGTTAAAGAAGTCTTAAAAGCGACTTAATCATGCTAAACTTAAGATTAACGAAGACAAGTGTTCTTTTGCTAAAGATACTATACACTTACTTGGCTACAAAGTATCTGCAGCAGGGGTAGAAATTGATCCTGGCAAGAAACAGTTTCTGTTGGATTTATCAACACCAATTACTGGAAGAGATGTGAACTCTGTGTGTGGGTTTGTTAACTTCTTCTCGGATTCGGTACCGCATCTTTCTCATTACTTAAAGCCCTTCAGTCACCTACGGCTGCACAAAGGACCTTTGGGAAAGCTTTGGACTAAAGAATGTGATGATGCATTTAAACTAGTCAAAAGTAAAGTAATGGACGCACCCATCATGCAGTACCCTGTGGATGGTGTCCCATTCAAGTAACAACCGACGCTTCAGATCGAGCGGTAGGTGGAGTGCTTTACCAAACGATAAATGGTAAACCGCGCTACATACAATTCTTTAGCAAGAGTTATAATAAGAGTCAACGGAATTACCCTACCGTTAAACAAGAGCTCCTTGTTATAGTTACTGCGCTAAGACAGTTTAAAGACTACCTTTATGGAAGTTACTTTACTGTCGCCTGTGATCAAAGTCTTTAACATACTTAAAAGATATGAACCCTGATTCACAGTTGGTGAGCCGCTGGCATGACATTATTGCCAAGTTCGCTTTTAATTTAACACATACCAGGAATACATAACCATCTTCCTGACATGCTCTCTCGACTTGTGCCCGACTACCAGAAAACAGTCAAGGAGTTATTAGCAACCGATTGGATGCTAAATAAGAAATGGTTTAACCTCGCTCAATCACGATGGGGTCCATTTACTGTTGATATGTTCGCCGCAGAACATAACAAACAGGTTTTCTGAATATAGGTCGTTGACTCATCCTAAAGGTGATGCATTTCAGCTTGACTTATCAAAGCATAATGCGTGGGCTAACCCACCTTGTCAACTTATCGCACAGTTGATAAATTATGTTAATATTACTAAATCTACCATTACGCTGTGTTGTCCCTTACGTAACTCCGACCCATGGATACGTGATTCAATTAATATGATTCAAGACGAACCTATTTATGTCGACCGTGAAACCGACACGTTCTTGTATCAGGGATCCTATTCTATTAAGAAGACACCTTGGAAACACACCATTGTTTGTCGCATCGGTCCTGCAGGTACCACTAAGTGGAAACCCTCAACCGAATTCTTAGCTAAACTAGAGGAGTCTAAAGAGTTTGAACAAAAGCTCAAGACTCGTACAACACATGCACCCAACAAGATTGCAGTCGAGGTAATGCCGATTGAAACGGCATTAAATCGTAAAAACATGGAACTAGCTAAGGCCATGAATCAAAGACTCAAAACTCTAAGAGAACCTGAAGCTCGCACTCAACTACTTAAAGCGCTGCTTAAAGAACAGCCAGGAGTTGCGAAACAACTGAAGAAGATACTTCAACAATCTAATGTTGTCAATTATGTATCGCAGGAGTCTGCCCCTCCTGATACTGAGGTTGTCCTTTCCAACAGGACTATGGTTCATCCAGCCAGCGTTACGCAGAATCTGACTGACTTAGAGGAGCTCGAAAGTAGAGTTAAAATTATACATAATTTAACGCATCGAGCATATGAGCATACTTATAAAATGGCTATTCGTGCAGGGCTTGATCACCCGGCGCTGAAAGAAACCATACGTGAAGTATACCGACGCTGTACTGATTGTGAAAAGAACCAGATCAAGCGATACGGTTGGGCACCCCTAAAAGTGTGACAGAAGACCAACCGATGCGCCGAGTCATAGTCGATTTGGTTAAACTCCCGCGATCCAAGCATACTGGCGATGTATATATCTGTCATTTCTTATGTGTGGCTTCGGGCTATAACTTGCTTTATGCAATACCGAACAAACGTCCACAAACAGTGGCAGAATTATGCTATCACGTCTTCAATGACTTTGGTTTCCCCGAGTACTATGTTCTGATAACGGTAGTGAGTTTTGTACCGACGTAATGGAGGCACTTATACTCGTATCAGGCATGACCCATAGGCGTGGTGTTCCTTACAAACCTCAAACGCAGGGTGCAAATGAGACACGTCATAGAGAACTTAAGAAACTCTTGCGTACCGCACTAGACGACGTTGAGGATATGTGGCCTTATCATTTGAAATGGGTTCAGACTCAAATGAATAACTGCATGAATCCTCAAACTGGAACACTCCCGTTTCACTATTTCTTTGGCCGCTATAGTGAATTACAAGCAACGTTTGATAAAACTGCGCCCGAGAAACACGCTACCCCGTGGCTACAAAAGATCGAGCATATGCAGAACGTTGTTTACCCCTGTTTACTCGAGCACAAGAATCGCGTCCTACTTAAAGCGTATGACCGATGGAATAACACTAAGAACATTGTTCAGTTCAAAGTCGGCGAATACGTTAACATTATAAATCGAAACGCCAACGTTACCGAACTCTCTTCTAAGACGATAGGACCTTTTGTTATTTCCTACCATGATGAGAAGAGTGATACTTACGAAGTGAATAACATTGATGGTACTAGCGCAACCAATCTAGGCACTCACCGTATCCCTACCTCCGAACTCTCATTCGCTCGCTCATTTGATTCTGATATACCAGTTATGGAGTCACAAGTCAAAGATATAATTGATAAAACATCCGAAGACGGTTACACTTACTACAAGACCCGTTTCATGGATGGGACAGTAGCTTGGCTAACCTCCGATGCATTTCGTGAATCTCGCGACTTTCTTCGTATCTTTAATAAGAAATGGAATAAGCGTTTACATAAGAACACACGAGATAAACGAAAAGGGTTTCCTCAGGTGACTACAAACCCTGACGGATATGAAATTCCCTATTTGCCACCTACTTCCTACGTGACTAAACTTTCTGATCTGCTGACCAACAGTGCAGAAAATTGTTCAAACTTACTTACTAATGAAGAACAGCCTTTGGCTATTACCTTACCAAATAATAAACGTAAGGCGCCTACATCGGAAATGGTTACTGGACCAAATACTAAACGACATAGAGTACAACATGAGTCTTGAACTCGTACATATAGGCACATACTTACTCGATAAGTCATGACCGAAACAGTTTTTACTTTGGTTTTCGCTTTACCAACTAGATCGTATCTTAACGTACGTTCGTAGTTCTAAAAGCTACTGGGGGCTATGTAGAAATACGGCCTCCGGTCAGTCTAAAATATCAAGATCAATTGAGATAATACATTGGTTTTATTTGTATTTTAAATAATTTAGTACAAGCTCTTTTTTCCAATATTTCCAAAGTGTTCTAAATTCACTTTGATGGCTCCAATAGCCTGAGTATTTGGTATGACTCATCTACTTGGACCTATTTGAGACATTAGTAGATGTAGGATATTATAAACTAAATTTTATAATCTCCGAACTACTACTTATAGATTTTGGTCCTCCCGCCAATCTCAAAATCCAATAAGTCTTTTTTTTTTTTTAACTTTTTTCTTCAGATGGAACTTTATTTATATCAGCTAATGTATTAACGCGACTTACGTTATTATGTCTATTTACAAATTAGGCAAGTGGTCATGAACACTTAGTACTTCTAGTGAAAATTATTCAATAAAGAACAGCTCGAGTTACGCCCTGTGTGATCGAGGATATTTAGGCTCTTAACAAGAGGCAGTCCCGATCATTCTTACACAAGCTACCACTGCTAAATCCTAACTGACTAAATTGTATTTTAGTTTAATATAGTTTGAAACCTAGTAATTTCCATCGAAGTTTACAGGAGGCCGTATTTCTACAGTTTTTGCACAGAGGTTAGTGAGCATTTGGTGTATGGTTAATTTCCATTGGTCATCAGTCAAAGGCTCCTTGGAGATGGGCCCATCATTGTTCGGGATTGTTAGAGCCGGTCCCAAAATTTGATTGAGAGAGGTAGAGGAGCAGGCCGCAAAAGTGAAGTAGGTTTGTTTGGTGTTTGGGAAACCGAGCGTATTTAGTGCCCGTGATGATGGCTGCTGCTTGGATGAGTGCGGAGTTAAAGCGCTCGAACAGGGGTCCAACGCATTCCTTCATATAGGCGGAGGACAGGCAATAATGTTCAGCCCATATGTAGCCGTGGATATGATGAATGTTTTGAACATCACCAGTCGGTTGCGGGGGTGTCGCCAGCTGAAGCCATGGAAGCCATAAGCGCGGAAAGAAGCGATACACACCAGTGACAAAGCTGCAACCAGGGATTCCATATGTCTGGCGAGGTTGATTCTTGGTACTCCGTGAGAGAGTGGGAACCCCAGATATTTGGAGTGTTTTGGTTCGGCATGTGTGGACGCCATCTTCAGGGGGAGGTAAAGTGTGTTCCAAGGTGCGTCTACAAGCGTCGGCGTGATAAGCTTACCATTTATACGAAGGGTGACCTATCCTTCAGATGTTTCTTAGTGACTGAACTTTATTATTAGGCGAAAAACCTATTTATTATGAACAAGATAATGTGCTGTGCATGTACCGTTTTAGGGCCACATGACAGCCGGGGAAAAAACTCAAGTGAGGTTTGAGACCTTGTACGGTAAACTAAGTTTGTCCTGAAACGCTTTCAGTCATAAATATGTAGGCGTGGACGGACCTATAAGTGCTCATGTTTGGCAAGTTAAGTGTTTGATCCAGCTCTGGTATAAACTGACTTCTCGTTAACTTTCAAACCAATAGCCTGATCGGGATGAGATTAAGCATGTGTTTATTACTCGTCATTAAGAACAATTTAAGGTATTTAATGATCAATGTGATGTATTTTTAAATACACATCTGGGTCAACCGCTATAGTAAAATCCACGTCGGTCTTGAGGTTTAGAACTTTAGAACGCAAATGATTTTCTCTAATACACTAATATCTTTATCAATTGATCAGTACTAAAAGAGACCAACTTTAAGCTTATTACTCATCAGTGGCTGTTTAATTAAAGTTTTTGAAAAAAAAAATAGAAAGTTATCCCTACCGCCCTGACCGTCTGACGGCTGACGCCCTCTGGAGTAGAGAGCTACTAGACAGCTCCTGAAGTTCTGAACCACAAATGTGAAAATAATATATTGTATATAACACAGCTATACCGTACTACCACATACACGTAGTTGGTGATATTTCTATAACTAGTTCATATATTGAACCGATGAGTATCACAAAGCTCTTATATTATTCTCAGCTATACCAATAGCCATAAAAATTCAGTACCACTCCAACTCGTAGACATTCTAAAATACGCCATTCACGCCATCCCTGATCTTGAATCTGAAAGTTCGTTTCAAAGTAGTGTTTATATATATATATATATATATGTATATATATATATATATATATATATATATATATATATATATATATATATATATATATATATATATATATATATATATATATATATATATATATATATATATATATATATATATATATATATATATATATATATATATATATATATAATCAGTATATAATATATATATATACATATATAATATATATATATAATACATGTATATATAATATGTATACATATATACGTATGTATATACATATATATATATCGATACATATGTATGATGCATACGTAATGCATATAATACATGCACGCATACGCACACACATATGTATATATATATATGTGCGTAAAATGCGTAATGCGTATGCACATGCATATGCGTATCAACATATATGCGCACACACGCACAACACACACGCACGCGCACGTATGTATGCGCTGATATATATATGCGTATATGTGCGTATATATAATATAAATATGCAAATACGTATGCATACATACATATATATATATGTATGTATTATGATCCACACATAAACACATACACGGACACGCACACAGGACATACAGACATACATACACACACACACGCACACACACACACACACACACACACACACACATCATCATCACATACACATATATATATATATATATATATATATATATATATATATATATATATATATATATATATATATATATATATATATATATATATATATTATATGCGACACGTGCACAACAAATATGGTTATCAGAAGTATGAACGGAAAGGCACCTAAGTCTATGAAGCAGAGAGGGACAGGAGTGCAAAAAAGAAGCAAAAAAAGAAAGGTTGTGGTGTTAATAAAGCAGGCAGCAAAAGAATGGAAGGAGGAAAGCAGAGGTACGTAACTACTTTGTATTCTACTTTGTATTCTATTGCTATTGACGATCAGCACGATCTTTTCCGCAATAGAGCTGTTGCGCCGGCACCTGTAAATGCCTCTACAGTGCAAATTCAATTTTCAATACGTAGTACGTGAGCATTTTACGAAATTCTAAAATAAATATATGGCCTAAATTTGTGGCATAAAATATGAAATATGTCATCCAAAAAAGTAAAACTGAATATAGATTGGTTCAACCTGAATGCAACATCTACAATTTGCCAATATATCGCAAATTTGGATATTTTTTTGTGTTTGCTTTTAATATTTTTATTACTGTAGGCGTGTGAAAACACCTTTATTTAGAAGTCTGTCAATCGCGATTTTCAGTGATATGATACCGATATTGGGGTCCTTGGGGTTCCATAAACTAAAATATGGAATGCATGTCGAAAAATTGACACCAACTGGGAAACGCAAGTCGTAGTATGACCCACATAACGTAATATATGTAAATATGTATCATGGCGTGTCAAATACGTGTAAATAACGTACGACATGGCTTACAGTCTACACTCTACAGACGACAAGGCACAAGCCTTATATATTTTACCCAGGCCTGCGAGGCTGCAACTGACGAATCTCATGACTCATCCCTCTCAAGTCTCAAGTGAGTCAAGTCTCAAGTCTCAAGTCTCAAGTCTCAAGTCTCAAGTCTTGTAAAACCCTGAAAATACACTTCACACAGACGTGTCATCTCACGATCGATGAATTTTTAGAGACAAGCAAACAGCTTCCATTTTCCAATACACGATAAATGCAACAATCCATCTTTAGAATAGTTTTTCTGAAAACATATTCTCACTACAACCTTCTGTCAACAATATATTTGATGCGCCAATCCATGAGGAGTCCAAATCCATTGAGATTGGGCCTATCAACGAGATACAACCCTACCATATGACCCAACTTTTGAAGCCAACTTTTGAAGTGTTGGGGATTGAGAATGCCTAATTTGAATAAAATCCGTGATGCCATGTAGTACTTCCCAAAATCTTTCAGTACTTTGACTGTGTATACAACAATTACTACTTTGTAATTTACATGATGGTCGAGTGAGACTATGTAATAGTTCACTTTACAAAAATATACATGTTGGGTGACGTATTGATCTCCACAGCACTTGCTCCATAATTCTGGATATTTCAAACGAAAGATAATATGTGATGCATCCTACCCGCGAAATATAACATGTCGTAGTTTCCAGCGGTATAGTACATCTGAAGACCAGGAAACAATATGAGCCTTAAAAATAGTAACTACTGATGTATGTATAACATGAACAGAACTATCAAATCATTTTGGACGATGACTAAACAGGTAAAGAAATTATCCACCCGTCCATAACAATATTCAGTTTTATTTTTTATTTTTAATAAATACTTCTTAACCCTATACTATAACCTTATTGGAATAAGTGTCCACTATTAACTTGTATAGTTCCGGCGTTTGCAGCGAATTAATAACGTATACCGAACCATCCTTCAACCGTAGTGCAAGATAGTTGTTGCGCTTCCGTTTGCGCAATGGCGTGGATGTCCCATCTGTGTGCACATGGTCAATATCAGCCAGCTCGGGCCAACTTATCCTACATTGCAAACTTGCGTCATTATTTGACAAAATAACCACTCCATACTCATCCGCACTTACAAGAATGGCTGTACGGCGCTGCATCTTGACAGAGTAGCCCCCGGCTGCTTTTTTGCCCTTCACAATGCCCGCGACGTATCCTCTATAGCCAGGGTAGAACGTTAGTGTGTCAATTAGCACCTTAGGATCTACCTCCGGACCACGAGTATGCACGGACGGCCTGCGTGTCTGTGATCTGTGATTTTTTATTCTTGTGTGAGCGAGCGAATCAAAGGAATCGAAGGAGCAGTCTCCACTACTCACACTTTGTATGCTCAATACATTGGTGAGGTCTGCCGGTCTCGATGTTGACTTGTCAGATTTGTGGGGTCGCTTAACCAGGTCCCTTAGCGGATTCCCGTAAGTGCTGTATTGTTGGCCAACTTGGTTCAAAATCATAATATATATATTTGAGAAATTACAATTGTCGTCAACGAGTTGCAATTGTAAAAAATGTGGAGTCTATATCCTATATATATACATATGCAGCGCCCCAAACTTGAACATAAAAACTATAGAAAGTTTGCCGAATAGCAAGACAGGAACGCCACGCAGTCGAAAAAACTTCCGCCATATATTTCTCCCATTTCCAAACTTCTACGGACTGGGCACCACCAGCATAGCCAACCGATAGCAACCATAGGCTAAATATACTATTGTAGAGGGCATTGTTTTGTGGCACTGGCATAGCATCGATTTTCGAATCATTATCGAACAAAAAAATTCAGAATGACAATGTATTGTTTTTTTTTGGTTTAAAAAATAAATAATATCAGCTGTTGTCGTCAGTCTTCAGTCTTCACGCTTCACTCCTCACTAATCCAGTGATCCAGTGATCTGATCTCAGAGTCTCTGTGAAATTCTTGCGATTTGACACGATTCACGAGTCAAGACTCACGAGTCACGAGTCACGAGAAGTTGAGTGTATTTGCTTTTTTTTTTTACAATCTTATCGTTCGAAAACGGAAAACAAACAAAAGGAAAGGTTGTGTTGCAATAGTAGAGTAAAAACGAGTAGTTATGTAGAAAAAAGAGTAGATGAAGGCGATGTGAAGCTCTAAAGGATAAAAGCACTGTGAGTCTGTGAGTCTGTGACTGAACTCAGAAGTTGTCAACTTCTTCGTATGTAGTTGGTTGTCACTTGTCACTTGTCAACTTGTCATTAAAGAAATAAGTTACTCACAATGACAATCTGTCCGATTGTCCAATGGCAATGGACCTTATAAATATTAAATACACACAGGCTTCATCCGGAGCGGGAGCTATTTATTATATTATTATCCGGCGGCCAGCCCACAATTTTACCATATTTATAATTTGTGAAAAATGTCTAGTGAGATAAAGATATCATCATTTTAGATATGCTATGGCCCTACATTAACATATGCCTATACCCTATGGTGTGACCTTGTGGGTCTGTGGGACTGTGACTCTGTGCCTCTCTGGGACGGTGGACTGTGGTATGTGGCCTGTGGCCTGTGGCCTGTGGCCTGTGGGTATGCTGCACATTTTATATATATATAAAACAATAAAAACAGACTCAAATAAAATTACCATAAGATCAGCTATCTGGATCACAGGATCAGGGTACGGGGCGATTGCTCGATTGGTATCCTGCTGAAAATAATATTCAAGAAGGCTATCGATTGGTAGTAAATAAATACTAAAAGTTTCGAATTCGAAACAGTGACTACTAAACTCACTAAATCTGTCTGACTTAAAAAAAATAATGAGTTATGACTTTTATTTGACTATGCAGTAATAGCAGTATAAGTATCAAGTATGTACTATGCAGTATGCAGTATCAAGTATGTACTATGCAGTATGCACTGCGACTCTGTGACAGTCAGTGTGTCCGTATACTCTGTATGCAGATGAAGTTATAAATATGAACTGCCAATCGAGAAATTGTCACATACTAATCACATACTAATAGGAAGTTGAACGTAAACGTAAATTTATTCAATTCTAAAACGTTATATCGGCTATAGCGTGATCAGAAGAGCCCGTACGTTATGATACGGGATAGAAGTTGAACGTAATCGCATATTTATTTAATTTCAAAAAGTTATAACGGTTATATTGTGATCAGAAGGGTTTACACCTAAGTTCTTTATAGGACTGGTTCGTTACGTGAATATGGTACATTTCTAAATTTTAGACCCGCAAGTTGCACCTATGAGCATACAAAGGACCACATGTGAAATAAAAGGTGAACGTAAACGTATATTTATTCGATATGTAAAAGTTTTAACGGAAAACGGTTTTGAGGTTAAGAGCCTACCTAAGTTCCTTTGTAGGACTATCTTTGTATGGTGTATGCGGTGAACACTTTCAATTTTTAGACCCGAAAGGTGTACCTATGTGCATGAAGAGGATCGCATATGTAATAAAAGCTGAACGTAAACGTATGTTTATTCGATTTATAAAAGTTTTAACGGAACACGGTTTCAGGTTTATACCCTGATTTTCTGAGTTTCAACTTACATACCCCTATCAGTTAAGTGTTGACTCACTTGAGTCTTGACAGACTTAACTATAGTGAGCGTAGAAAGCTGGAGTAGACAACCAGAGTAGAGTAGTAGTCTAGTAGAATTTGAAGAGTGGTCCAGTCTGCGCCTCTAGTAGACTCTCTCTAGTACTCTAGAGAGAGAGTAGTGAATCACTGATCACTGATCACTGATCATTATCAGATTGCAGGCAGACTTTGTCTATACAACACCCATCACTAAAAAATTATTAACGCTCAAGCCCGTGTCCAAAACCGCATCCGGTCCATTCGCAAAGTAGGGTCGATATTTATGGGCCCACGAAAGGCGACTTTGGCCCAAGTACCGAACTATTAAGCGTGTACACCCCAAAAATAACTCTTTCTAAAATTACCGATACAACAGTCAAGTATCATTTTTCAGTAAACAATCGACGGCCTATCTATGCCGCACTAATATTGATCTACAGAAATTGATCCATTATAAGAGAGAAGCGATTAGACAACACAATTTATAACACGAAGTAGAATTAGAGAGAGAGTCTATGTTCTGTTAAAAACCTGTGCGAATACAAAGATATTCTGTAATTTCTGTTATGGAGCTGAAAAAGTGATACCATATTTTGATTGGCAGTAGTGTTCCATGAGCTAATATAGACATTTCTGGAATAAAACCTAAAATAGAATATTTCAAAAAAGAGGGTAGAACAAAACAAAATATTGTTGTATATTTTTTGGATTGAACCTGACATAATTTAGAAATGGCAAAACACGCGAAATCGTGAAATCAGAAAATATTTTCCATAATTTCCTGAATATTCAGAATAGCTGTCAAAATTATGGATCGTGCGAAGAAATATCTAAATTAGTTTCCGGAGTAAGGTATTCTACTCATTTCATATTTTGTTCCCATATTTCCTGAAGTTGGCAAATCCGGCCCAATGTTGAATTTGGGGGTTTTCAGGTCCAAGAGGGATTTTGTCCTGTTCTGTGATTTCATTAACCGCAATTTTTCTTTAGAACATAAATACAAATAATTTCACTCGGTACATATATTTACATAGGAATATTGGAGCTCGGGCGTTAATAATTTTATAGCGACCGGTGTCGTATAGATAAAGTCTTGAGTCCTCCCTCGGACCAGCCTCTGCCGGTTGCCAGGCAATGCCAGCCTGGCGGCCTGCCTCTGTGATAAATATTTAAAAAAAAAAAAATTTAATATGAATTTAGAAGGACAGAGATTCAGAGAATGGAGATAGAATTCTTTGACCAAGACATTGATTGATAGAACTTCCACAATAGGTACTATACTAGTCGAAAAGAGCGGTTTGATGTTTGTATGTGATGCAAAGGTGCGCTTGCAGACGTGTGTACGACGGAAGTTTACCACGAATATGCGTGTTTCCATGGTTTTGTTCAAATCGCTGTAACTTCTGTTGATCGATCTGGCCCAAATTAAAACGCGTGCCCAGAATATACCGAACCACAGAGAACACAAATAAAAAAGTGATTTTATTGGACAATTATTTATTATGGCTTATAACAATTGGCTGATGGGTTGAATTCGACCCATCAGAGCAGGTTGTTTGGACTTCTGTTTCAATTTTCAAACACAGTAAATATGTATGTACAACTAATATTTTTTACAGTTTTTTGTTTTTGTAATATTTTTGTTTTTTTTAAAATAGTTGAAAAACAAAATAGTTTTCATGGAGACTAAAAAAAGGAGCCCAATATATATTTGTTTTATATCATTGATATGAGTCGATTACTCTGAGAGGATGTACGTGATCACTGATTTTCATTTTACCAGATTCAAATTTGAAATTCCAAACTCAAGAGTCAAGACTCCAGACTCCCCAGAGTTCAAACTCAATCTCTGAATCTCAGCCTCTCAGGTGTCGCCACACGCCAGTGACGCCACTCGCCAGTCCGCGACACCGTTTGTCGCCAACTAATTTGTCATTTTATAATATCAAATTAGTTGGCGAAGTTGATATCAAGGAATGAATAAAGATACGAATTATCAGGTATATTTATTGTTTTATATAAAAAAAAAAGGTTTTCTACTCGTAATAAACAAAAAAGCCTTTGTAAAAAGTAAAAAGTAAAAAGTGTAAATATGTACAACTATGTACAATGTGTACTTTGAATTGTCTTCGATGTGACAACGGTGTATTTATTGTTGATTTCTTTCCTTATGGTGAAGAGATGTTCATTGATCCGTGATCGCCACTACAACTTTTCAATGGCATAATTCTGTCAACCCCGGTGGTAGGGTGTACGTGTACTCTAGTAATCATCATAGAATATCTGACATAATACTTGGTTGTACCCCAGTCCTATACCTTTACTTGCCCCTAATGTCAAACATTCGGCTGCAGACAAATACTACACTAGCCGAATAAGACAGATACATAGGATGCCGATCATGATAGTTTATCAGATAACCAAGTGGCAATATCTGAGTTGAAATACATGTTACGAGATTTATAGTACGCGTATAGAAAACTTGGCTACTAGCCCAGTGGCCGTCGATATAGTCTAATTATCGTATGTGCTTTCATAATGTTTCTTTTGCTCAAGTATATTGCCTTACAACGGTACAATCTTGTTGGAATTGGCTTTCGCTATTAACATGTGTATTTCCGGCGATTGCAATGAATTGATCACGTATAGCGAACCGTCCTTCAATCGTAGTGCAAGATAATTGGTACGCTTGCGCTTGCGCAATGGCGTGGATATCTCAGCAGTGTGTACATGATGCATGTTATCCAATTGGAGCCAACTTATTCTGCACTGCAATCTTGGACTCATCGGCACTTACAAGAATAGCCGTACGGCGCTGCATCTTGACTGAGTACCCCCCCCACCTGCTTTCTTGCTCTTCGTATTGCCCGCAACGTATCCTCTGTATCCAGGATAGAATGTTAACGTGTTTATTAGTACCATGGCATCTACTTCCGGGCCACGTGTATGCGTGGACGGCCTGTATAGTTCCGCCTGTACTTGTGATGTGGCGTTGTATATGCTTGTGTTAGTGAGTGGACTAAAAGAATCGCCGTCTTCACTATTCACACCATGTATGCTCTTCACATTGGCGAGGTCTACTGGTCTCAGTGTTGACTTGTCAGGTTTGCTGGGTCGCTTTACCAGGCTCATTAGCTGGTTTTCATAAGTGCGGTATTGTTGGCTGACTTGGTAACCCATAATTTGTGATGTATTCGAGATGTTACAATTGTGTCCAGAGTAAAGCCTGTATCCTATATATAGATATAGATATATAAATACAGCGCCCTGTGATCATAGTTTTTACGAATTTTAGTCGGTTTGAATTTCTGGCCGCATATTGGAGTCGACCCACTACAGTCTACAGGATGTACTCCGTAGTCTTAGTGTGCTGCCTAAACATACAGCAATCAACAGAATGAAGATGGCAATCACAACACACAGCATCGATTTTTAATTGAGTTCAGGAGCGAGTTATACAATAAAACAACCTAACAGGGCATTTTGGGGCTGGGGCCTCTAGTCTTGGCGCTTGGGCCTTGGGCTTGATCTTCCTTGACATTTTGCTCATAGTAATATAATTTCACTAATTTGTGTATCCAATTG
This sequence comes from Sphaeroforma sirkka, assembly GCA_001586965.3. Lineage (NCBI taxonomy): Eukaryota > Ichthyosporea > Ichthyophonida > Sphaeroforma > Sphaeroforma sirkka. The sequence goes on along the minus strand of LUCW03000387.1, from coordinate 46,336 downwards.
CTTTGACTCTATATTTTAAAGTAGATTTTCTCATAGCCTTCCCTGTTCTATTTTCAAAAGGCTATGATTTTCTTTACAATTCATCATAAATTTCGATGCGATGTTTGTACACTGTACACATGCAAATATATATTTTTGATTTTTTTTGCTAAATGCCCATAATATAGCCTCCTAACAATTGTACATTTACATATGTACCATGATTTTTTTATCACTAAAAGTTTTAGCTATTAAGTCCCTCAGAACTTTATTAATTCCAGATAAGGAAATAAATGAAGCTTTTTATGCCCATTTAAGACCCTGTACATAAATATAGAAAGGCCAAATAAAAGAAACACGATGGGATACCAGCAGCAGAAGAGATACGGTTCTTGGGGGCTTTCCCCCCCCAACTCCCTCCCCGGCAAACAACAACAACAACCAAAAAAAAAAAAAAAGGAAATCTGAACCGAAACGTGAACTTAAATTGAAGTTGCACTTATAAAACCACGGGGCGCGCTTGCCTAGAAGAAAGACGGGAACGAAAACCCAAAATTAGAAATCAACCTAAAAGAAAACGACCAGTCGAACCCCCTGTAAACACAGCCAAAAGAAATTGGAAATATGGGCCCAAACCTGAACCAAAATTGAAGTAGCAGTTAAACCATGAGGATTGGGGCGCGCTTTCGCAAAACAAATAAGGGTACGAAAGTCGAAAACCCAAAAATAAAAACTCTTTCAAAGCTTTTTGTTCCACACCAACGTCAGCGGTGTTTTATTTATGTCAGGACTGTTTCAATAACGAAGGCTATGTCAAGACTGTGAGGACTCAGGACTTCAGTAAGGAGCGAGGAAGCGAGGGACTTTTGATTAAATCAAGAAGGGAAAAGAAGCAGAAAGAAAGGTCTTCTGGAAGGTGTCGCAATATGTATAAAATGGTTTTCAGTTGTTGGCTATGCCTAACATGTTCGTTTTAGGAGGCTATGCTAAACAGTAAACCCTAAACTTAGAAACTACAGAACTTGTAATTGTTATATATATATATATATATATATATATATATATATATATATATATATATATAACAATTACAAGTTCTCACATATGGACGTCTTAATATTAGTTGACGTGCATTTTCAGGGTGTGGGTGGAGGTGTATTTTGCACGTCAACTAATATTAAGACGTCCATACGTGAGAACTTGTAATTGTTATATATATATATATGTATATATATATATATATATATCATAGCCTGAAAAAATGAACATAGAAGGCTATGTATATATATATATATATATTTATAAATATAAAATATATATGTAATATACACAAAACACAGAAACACACACACACACGCATATATACATATATATATGTATAATGCGTACTTACATATAAATATTATTATTATTATTATTATTATTACATATATTGTTATATATTGTTAGTATTATCATTATTATTTTTTGTTATTATCATTTTCTTACTAATATTAATTATTTATTGATTATTATTGTTACTTTCTTTATTCTTTCTTATTGTTATATATATATATATATATATATATATATATAATATGTATATATATGTATATATATACATATATATATATGTATGTATATATACATATATATGTATACATATAATATTATATATATATTGTAACATGTATTATGTATAATATATACATTATATATATATATATTAATATGTATGTATAATATATACAATGACATACATATATGTATATATATATATATGTATATATATAACATATTATTATATATATATGTATGTGATATATGTATATAATATGTATATTATATATATATGTATTATATATGTTGTTATTGCTATGTTGTTATTATTGATCATGGGTTATACTGTCACAATCAACTCATAATATCATTTCATGCATACTGTTTTATTACTTTGTTGTTATTATTTTTTTGTTTTGCGTTTTTTTTTGTATTATATATAATATATATATATATATATATGCATGTATTGCGTATATGCATATATATGCATATGTATATGCATATGTAACTATATAATATACATGTAATAATATACGCACACACGTTATTATGTATATATATGTATATATGTATGTAATATGTTATATATACATAACATAATATATATATATGTAATGCATGTATGTGTATGCATGTGCGTGCGTGCACGCACGCAATATGATATGTAATATGTATAATAGCATATGTAATATATAATATTATACATAATATATAATATATATGTTGTCTTGTTTGTTATTGTTACTGTTTTTATTGATTGATATATCATTATCGTTTTTTGATTGTTGTTATTGTTGTATTGATTTGTTACTATGTAATAGCCATATGTAATATGTACATGACATATGTGTATGTATATATATTATGTATATGATATATTATGGATATGTGATTATGATTTTTGTATGCATATGTTTAATATATATATGTTATTATTGTTGTTTTGTTTTTTTGTTATTATTGTTATGTTGTCATTGTTTGTTATCATTTGATAATATGTATTATATATAATATATTAACAATATATAATATTATTAATAATATTATAATAATAATAATATAATATATACAGTAATATATAACCAATATGGCATATGTATATGTGTAATAATGTGTATATAATAATTGTTTTGTGTTTATGTTATTATACTGTATTATGTATGCCATTAATAATAATAATATACATATGTATATAATAATATTAATAATACAATATGTATGTGTATATGTAATAATAATACATATTGTACAATAACGTGATATTGATGACATAATGAATGTATGTGCATGTGTACGTATGTATGCATACACATGCAATAATATGTAATATTAATAGCATGTAATGTAATAATTATATCATACAATGTATGTAATAACAATAATTGTTATGTTAATAATACATTACATATTACAATATAATAATATGCATATTATGTTCGTAATATGCACATATAATGCATGCATTACATGCATAATGCAATAATAATGTAATGCATGCCAACACATATATGTATTATTATATATATTAACCAATACAATAATAATATGTAACAATAATATTAGCCATTTCAACATAATGTGTAATTGTTGACCAATAATGCCATATCCAATAATAATCATAATATCAATATGTTATTGGTATTACACATTGCGTATTGTCAATATGTTGCATGCGTTTTGTACATGTTTGACAATATTATTATTGTATGTAATACCATGTAATATTATAGCTATTATACTATATATACAATTATAATAATAATATGCATACCAATATTGCATATTAATAATATGTATGTGTAATGTATGGTTATATAATAATATTAGCATAATAATATTATATAATAACATTATTATAATAATATGTATCAATATTATATGTATGCATATGTGGCAATATGTTGTATGTATGCTATTAATAATAACAATATGGCAATGAATAATAACAATAGTAATAAATGTATGTTGCAGGATTATGGAGGATATGGATCAGCATGTAATGCATATTATGCACACAATATATGATTACTGCACTTGCATTGTATGTATAATGTATGTATGCATATGCAATAATATTACTATATATTATTATTACATATACATGTAATGGCTGTATGATGGTATGTGACATGATATATATTATCATATATATGCATATGTAATATCCATGTATCTGTATCTGCTAATCTCTTATATATAATATTTCCATAATAATAATATATATGTATGATGACATGTAATATGTATACATATAGACATGTATGAATACATAATATATGATATGGATGTTGTATACATAATACAGTTACCATGCACACGCACACACATGCACATATGTATGTATATATACATATAATAATATATATACAATATTATACATACATATGTAATGTGTGTGAGCATATACTACGCATATATTAATGCAATGTGCATATATATGGATTAGGATGATGTACCGGATGTTTTGTGTTTGTATTTGTATGTAATTGTTGTCAATCAGTATATCAGTTTGTCTGTCGATCTGCACCCAACATGTCTGTCTGGCTGTTTTTATAAATCTATCAATCCCACTTTATCAATCGATATCTGTATATATCTACATGCATGCGTACATATGTATGCATATATATATAGCATATATATATATATATATATATATATATATAACATATAATATATATATATATATACATATAATAACATAATATATGTATGTATGCATATGCATATGCATATGTACATATGTATGCATATATATACATGTATACATAATGTATGTATATATATATATATATATATATATATATGTATGTATGTGCATATATATATATATATACGAATATATATATAATATAATATATATAATATATGTAATATAATGTATGTATGTATTTGCATCTTTTATATATATATATATATATATATATATGTATGTATGTATGTACATAAGACAAATTTTCTATATATATATGTGTGTGAGAGCGTATATATGTATTGTGTGTGTATGTATGTGTGCAGTATGTATATATTAGAATATATATATATATATGCGTGTTTGTATTATATATATATATATATATAAAGTATTCGTAAATCTTGCAGCGGATCTTAAATGCGATTTAGTCTGAGTGTTTGACATGCTCGCCTATTATTTGTCTGTGCCATTTTAAATATGTAATATGCTCGATTACATGGGGTTCTAAACTGTGTGTTAAGCGCTGCCTATATCGGCAAGATCAAAACATTCGCCGAACTTGTTACAGTAAGTTCGCGATCTACAAGGTCATTGTAAGAATTGCAGATATTGTAGTCTGTTGATCGTGTGTGCCATTTGACATTATCGATAGATATGAACCTTTTTGCACCTATTGAATACTCTTATGACTTATATGTGCCCGTCGTAGCATTGAGCTCAAAATATTCGCCGACCTCGTGCCAAAAGTCCCATAGCCCCTGTCATCTAGAAGGCTATGATAGAATACCAGACAAGAGCCCCTTCTGTCGATAGTGTGTGCTGTATATATCTATTCATATATATATTAGAAGTACAACGATATGTGTCCATGTATTTATAGATTTAAAATACATGGCCTACTAAGTTGAACAGAAGAAATCTACTCGTAGAGTAGACTGTGTACGGGAAGCTCCCAGTCGCAAATCTCGTCCTTTCCGAACCAAAGAGCGATCTCCTTCTCGGCAGACTCAACAGAGTCAGATCCGTGGCTGAATGTGATAACAAAGTGTTGATTGTCAGCTCTAAAGTTCATTTTTGCATTAACTTCATCTAAAAACGATTTGTAGAAGGCATCATCAATATATTGTCCGCATAAATAGTCTCGGTAGTCTAACATATTTGATATTATCACGTGCCTTTTCCTAAAATCATGAACGTACATTACTCGACCTCATTGCAGCAATTGTTGAAACGCCTGCCTTCACATGCATCAAATTTACAAAACAACCCTAAATATAACACGTGTATAGCTATTAAGAATTACAAACGCAACATCAAACATGTATATACAATAATTATATACATCAGAAGAACGTACCAGATGTTTCGTCCAATGGTCAGAGAGTAGTCACCACGGATGGATCCGGGAAGTGAGCTCTGAGGGTTGGTCTCACCTAGAAGCATACGACCCCCGGCACAAGCGTTCTCTCCAGCCCATACCATAGCAACAATAGGTCCTGACTTCATGTACTCGATAAGACCGTTGAAAAATCCCTAAACATAGATAGATACCACAATCGATATGCTTAATACAGGCGTGTGTCACAGTCAGTGTTGCCTCATATTTAATACGATTTTTCACTGGGCATCAGCAATATGTTTTCCGCAAAAGTAGTCTCGGTAGTCTAACATATATAAACATTCATCATGTGCCTGTTAATAATCGTTTGTTCAATATACATCACTAACCATCCGCATGACTCGTCCGTCAATGGACCGTAACTACCACATTCCACATCCATTTCCAAGTATTCATCCGTATCCAAATTTGCATATAAACAAAGTTCTTCAATATAGAACAATAATGTATACGAGAACGCTAGACTTGTATGGCCTAAATTGTTCTCCAACAATTGCATTATCAAAGCTAGATCAATTCAAAAACACAAATCTACTACACACTGATATTCAAATCAAGCCTTAAACACGAAGGATTTCAAATTTAAAACATGTTCGAGCTGTATACAACCACTTAGTTCAACTAGAAGCACAACACACGTTTCCGTTCCAATTAGACACGACCTTACAGGGTCACCGCAGGATGAATGAGAAATAAAACATTGTATACAAGCGAAAGTACTTGCCTTTCCAGAAAGATCAGCGTAGTGTTCGCGTAGGTGAGCGTCACTGGGCTTGACCATCTTCAGGGCAACAAGCTTATATCCACGTTGTTCGAAACGCTTGATAATCTTAGCGACCAGTCCACGGGCCACACTGAGAATGGACGAGTAGTGTACATTGTTTGCAAATATATCGTCTTTGTATATACATTGTATTATATTCTCGAATTGGTGTTTGTATTCGCTTTCTACCTTCTAGTATAATATAATCCGATATGGATTAGATAAGGACAATCGTGTGCAAGCAATGGTAGGTATGAATAAGCGAACCCGATTATACAAGTGGAGCCAATTATTCACAGCAGTAGTACACACTTTTGTTCTTTTTACAATAACTGTCGAAAGCTGACAACACAACACTTACCCATCGGGCTTGATAGCAATGAAAGTACGCTCCATGTTGTCTGTGTTGCTTTCAAATATGATACTCAGAACTAAACTACGCCTCAGGGACTTTGTTTATTTTATGTGTTTTTAGGTCTCTCTCTCTCTTGGTTTTCTCCTATCTCTCTATTCGCCTTGTTGCTGAACTCAACCCCAAACAGAACAGACAGCGTCTCTCGAGTTTCGACCATCGGGCATCGTGTCAATTCGCGAGGGCCCAAGCCTCCAGGGACAAGGCCCTCTTTTCTAGAGAGGGCCCAGACTCTGGAGCCTGGACTCAAGAGTCTACTAGACTCCAGTGCGTCCAGACTACTAGTGAGTAGTGCCTACAGAGTCCCCACTCCCCACTCCCCAGAGACCAGAGCGCCCAGACCCCAACTTCCCAAGTTCCCATCAGTGGTCGCAAATATATTTAGCTTTGCCAGTGCTGTCTGTGAAATATCGCCATTCTTGGTTGGAAGTTGGAACCACAATAAATACATACACCATGTGGCGCAAGTGCAGCATGGTTCTAACAGAAACAGCCAATTGGTTGCTTCGGCAAAATAAACCCTAAGAGTCGATGAAGCCTCCACCCATGCGGCTGTGGCGGTCTATAATTAGAATAAAGCCGACCAATTGACTAGAAATTAAGAATCCATTCACGCGGGCCGCGGGATGCCCTGTTGCCCATACCGCGAGCGAATTAGGAGTGAGTTGCTGGACTTGCTGCTTTTACAAATTATGTAAATAAATAATACAAAAAAAAGAAAGAAAAATACGTTGCGACCTGTATCTTTTGTGCAAACTGCGAGCCTGCTATTATAGTTGCGACTTGCGACTTGCGACCTGCGAGTCTTGCGACTACGAGTCTGAGTCTGCGTCTCTGAGACTATTTTAGAGCAATTTGCGTCTTGTTTAAGTCTTCGAGAGACCAAGATATGTACAAATATATCATGACCCACTGGAAGTGTAAAATTTAAGGGAAAACGTAGGACTTGTATCAATGTGCTATAAAATAAATATTTCAACTGTTGAGTGGTGTACTTTTTCGCAACAGTGAACATCGAGAGTATCATGTACAGCAATTTTCGAATCGTAGACACAACTGAGTACATATCAGCTAAAGCTGAGTTTGATTATGATCTCAAAATTAAATTACATACACAGGGGAATCAAACACACACACAAGTTAGAAAATGTATATAATATACCTAGATTTCACACGCAGGAAGAGAACATACTCCGCGATTGCGGCATGCTATTAGTTTTAATTGTATTGGTAATGGCATATGATTGCTATACTATTCTAGTTAGAGTATTCTTTTTGTGAACACGCGGATCGCGAAATAGGAGCAGTTCGTGCTTCAAGTCCAAGCAGATGTGATACTTGTGTAAACTTAACATTAAACTCTGATAGGCGGCTATGCTTGTGCATTTTGGTTTAGATCCACGAATTTATTTCCATGCAATGACTGCAAAATCACGAGGTGTATTGCTTGAACTTGTAAATACACTTATCCACGAGGTTTGCTGCTTATTGAAATATATGTTTGAATATGAAATCGATACTACCGATTGTATTCTAAAACTATTTATCTCAATTGACAGATTTGATATTTTCGAGTAACATCAAGTAAATGTCATGCATCGAAGCGCCGGCTTTCTCTCCTCCAGTCAAGTTTAAGGATTAGGTATCAGTCTCTATATACTTGTACCAATAAGCCACCTATATATATATATATATATATATATATATATATATATATATATATATGTGTGTGTGTGTGTGCATAAATATATATGTATATGTATGTGTGTGTGCATATATATATATATATATATATATATATATATATATATATATATATATGATGATGTATATATATATACATACAATATATTTATATATATTGATATATATATATATATGTATCATATGTATATATATATATATATATATATATATATATATATATATATATATATATATATTATGATGATGATGTGTGTGTGCATATATGTGTGTATGTATGTTTGTGTTTTGTAATGTATCATATAATATATATATATATATATATATATATATATATATATATGATGCGTGTTGTGTATTGTGTGTTGTGGGTTTTATGCGTGTGTGAGTGTCTAATTATATGCCTATCTATAGATATCTGTATCTTTGTGTGGCAGAAAACGTAAAATTGTTTGTGCGTGTTTGTTTATATGTTTTGATATATCTGTGTATATATATATATATATATATATATATATAATAATATGTGCGTGTGTGTGTATATATAAAATATGTATGGCTATATGCAGATGTTTATACACACACACACATACATATATATATATGTATATATATTATTATATAATTTTATAATATATATATATACATATATTTATATATATATATATATATATATCTACATATACATGCACATGTATATATATATATATATATATATGGCTTTTACATATCTTTATATATATATATATAGTGTATATATATGCATTGGTATATATATATAAAGACATATATATATATATATATTAATATATATATATATAAAGATATATATATTAAAGATATATATATATATATATATATATATATATATATATGCATATGTATAAATATAATATATATCACACACACATGTATATATATATATACATACATATATATACTACCCCCCTATTCGAAATAGCATTCTCAATTTGAACATGACATGTTATCAGGCTCTGCTGGGCCATATACTGAAAATATAGATTCTTATGGATCTCTATTTGTATTCATCGTTTCAACTTTTAATGGTAGTGAATTGGACTCTGTTGGTATATCATCCGAAAACTCTCATTGTGGTATAAATATCCGAAACTTTATTTTGCATCAAACCACCATTTCTTACTCGCAACGAATTCACAGAAGTGATCTAACATGGGTATTTTGGTTCAAAGGTCGGGCCCAGATTTAGAAAAACGAATGTAATAGCAGTACTTGGAAAAGTGATGATGCTTTAGTCGTCATACACCCGGCCATCCTCTGCACAATAACCGCCAGTGTGTTGCTAGGCAGTAATTTTCACTTGCGTACATAGCTGTATTGCAAATACTTTAGAGATTCCAGGCGTTTGAGATGTTCTAAAACCATACACTGAATGGAATAAAAAAAAAGCTATACTAGAAATCGACTCTTATGTTCGTAATAGAACACGTACAAATACATCTGTTTTTTTTTGCATACTGTTTCGACCCCACGGCACACACCCAAATAATCTAGTAATGACACATAATATGGGATGATCATTTGACGAAAAATAGACATTACATATCTGCGCAAGAATATGATCATTATATACTCGTATACATGGTTTTCAAGTGAATACACGTAAATATTATGAATCCCGTACGTAATTAATTCAATACATACGCAATATAAACGAGTACCAACAATATATATATATATACTATCGCACGCATTAGAAACATGTTTGAACAGAATTATATATATATATACAGGAACTCTGTGACGACATTTCAAATGCTAATACTATTAATAGTGCAAGAACATGGCTAGACAATCGGGAAACGGTATGCCCTTTCGTTTCAGAAAAGGTGTATACTAAATCGCCATTTCAGTTTGATCGTAAATGACCATAACATAAATGTCCAATATTCATAACCCAACTGCCAGTACAATCTATCGCTCACGTACAAGCATCTCAATACGACAGCAACCATTGCAAATAATCTGCAGCCAATTATACTTTACTGATAATCCAACCATACACCCACAACCCATTTAACGGTATGACTTCTGGAAACGCGCACGGGCACCTGGTCCACCGAACTTCTTGGGCTCGCAACGACGGGGGTCGGCAACTAGGAGCGATCGATCGTAACGTAACAATAGATCTTTGATCTCCTTCTTCGAGGCCTCGTCAACGTACTTCTGGTAAAAAGCGACGATGCTCTTGGCGATAGCCTGACGGATGGCGTATATCTGTGAAGTATGACCTCCACCCTTGACGCGCACGCGGATGTCTACATCAGCGAACTTGTCCTTGCCAAGGATTAGGAGAGGCTCCATAACCTGGGATGATCACATATAGCGCGATATATAATAAGTCTACGACACTTATTTATAAGGACACAGGGTATATGCTTCAGACAACACGGGTCTAACATGTGTACACATCCCATCTCATACTTAATTTGTGTATACAAGCACGCTTTGTATGTATCATGCATGATGCATACAAAAGAGCAGTACATACACAATTGGGGTTGCGGTCCATATGCACATAGTCGTATTCTGTAATACCATTTGTCTCCCCAATCACAACTCAAACGAAGCAATCGTATGATTTACAACTTTTGCCCCATCTATCTCGTATGCTTTTTGCAGGGATACAACACTCGTGTGCCTTACTCGTGGAGAGTCTCGCATTTTCGCTTACACACGTTTTTCAATCCACAAGATAATTAAGCCATCCGCTAGCGATGTCCTAATCTATAAGACGTTCTGTGCAGAGTTTATGTACTATTCGAAGTCGCGCATCAATTAACCACAGCCCCATATCCACTAGAAGCAATCTAAACAACAACCAAATCATCTCAACAAACTATCGTTTGCATTTCGCTGCAAAGAGAAAACATGCCTATGAAGACACTCGTACATTACACTATATGTATATGTAAACACTAACAAACACACTCACTGTATTTGCACATACGAACACAAAAGTACAAACATACAACAAAGGTGTAGATACTTGACAAATGCAGTAACAAAAACTGATTATTTGGTATACAGAAACGTAGTATGTAGGCAGCAGTGTTGTTGACTACGAATACAATGGAACACGTATAGATCGACACCCCAAATGGAGAAGTGTTAATAACATTTGATAATCACGCAACAAATTTCACAAGCTATTAGCGCTCACAATCTGACACGCATAGACACCGAACAAGCATGGTAAAGGAGATACAGCCGTTGTGGCAATAATATGTGTAATTAACTAAGAGAAGTACACAAGTATTTCTACCGTGTGGACATATCATTGTGAAATCACATACCTTAAGCTTAAGGATCTGAGGGGTAACCAGGTCAATGGGGGCACCATTGACACGGATTAGACCGGAACCACGCTTGCAGAAAGCCACAGCGGTGGCAGTCTTCTTGCGTCCAAAGCACTGGACAGACTCGATAGTAGTAGCCATAGTGTCTGCATTATTTGAGAAATGGTTCATATAATAGGAGAAATTGGTGAATAAATAAATATAGTATGATAGGGAATGGAATGCCATACTGTTTGTGTAAGAAGTATATTGTATGGAATTTGCGTAAGTTAGTTAGTTGATGAGTGTTTGTAAGTCAAAATACCCGACAATAAGCCAGATATATGCGTGTACAGTCCAACCCCAAAAGAGGGTGGATATATACTTTGCTACCGTATACATACTACCAGGAACGCTAGTACTACTCGTACAAATCACATTCGAGGGAAAAGTGATCAGATAGTGCGTATATCCTGATGTATATAATTGATACAGTATTACAGTTAGATATATGACGACGACGACTCCAGGATTTGGCTGTGATCGTCTCGCCTACACGACCCTATTATTTTGCTGTTCAATCTTATTCATGGTGTTGCAGCCAACAGACTACTGGTACGTATCCTACAGGATTGGATCGGCCGAGCTGATAATCTGTTGACGTATTGTAGTGGTTTTGCTGTCGGATTCTGTGTATATTGCATGCGCTATTATTGTGAACACGATACTGTGCGATGATGCACGTCACTTTCCAAGATATTCCAATAGAAATATCGCACAGCAGTCAGGACTGTTTATGAACGCCTTGCTCCTCCTCTCCCACCCATCTTTGAGGTGCACACTAATAGCCTACATGCTTCAGTTTATTGCATCGTAGGGCTGTATCATCTTTCCTATGTCTGTATAAACACGTATATCCATGCATACATACCTAACTGACGTAGAAAAGAGAGAACTGTAACTACCGCCGTTGACCTTTTAAGACTACCCCTACTGGCTAAGCTTTAAACCACACACGCGCACACATCAACGCCAACTGTTCCAAATTATAATATTTTGGGATTTAGTGACACACGCGACCAGCCAAATATTTCAAAATATCATTTTTTTAGGTCATTGAAAATTGAAATTAGGGTTATACCACAGTTCGTAGATTCATATGGCTAGCCCCCAAATACGTTTGCGTTGTAACGAACGATATGTGCTGGATAATTATACGTTTACGTTAAAAATGGTTCTTGTGTTCGGAAATCTGAGGTTCAAATTTGTTCCTAGAGATGTCGGTTTTTTTCAAAATAACACAGGTTTATAGTTTTCCTCTCTTTTGAACAACAACGTTTTGAAGTTTATGAATATTGTAATAAAAAAATATGCTTTTGACATTCAACTTTTCGATTAGACTAACGGAATGATTAAGATACGGTAGGTACTTTCATACGCCATTTTTTAGGGTTTTACTACCTTAACGCTTTCTACATATCATTCCTATTTATATTATATATATTTTTAAAAATAAAATAACTCACTCTTATAAATTAGAGTGAATGTCAACCACTTTGAAAATATATAGAATTATTTGAAACAGGAATGATCCGAATTTGATACTAAAAAAACCTAAGGACATTTTACTAAGTTCCCATATTATTTTTAAACCGGTACGATCCCGCTTTATAGCTTTTAGAGCTGCAAACTCGCAAGTCACAACTTTCAAATCAAATCAAATATCAATACGTCTTCTCACTTCTTTATGGACAGTTGGACAACATCACATGATGTATTTACATCTCACAGTGAGCATTCACAAGTTCACAGCCCACTTCAATTCAGGATGTCGAATTTAAATATTTTTTTGTTTCGAATTAAATATGTACACCTCATTTTACCTTCGAGAACCTTTGCTATGGGGCTGGCTTGCTGTCTACCGGCATAATCATTGGTACCAATGTTTGGCAACAACCATGTTATAGTCAAAAACGATAGTTTTGTTACATATTATATATATATATATATGGATATAGATATGGATGTGTATATGTATATCCATATTTATATCTATATGTATATATAGATATAGATATATATGGAGATATGTATATACATATATGTGTATACACCTAGATCATATGTATATATATATATATATATATATGGATATGTATATGTATATGTATATGTATATGTATATCCATATTTATATCTATATGTATATATAGATATAGATATATATGGAGATATGTATATACATATATGTGTATACACCTAGATCATATGTATATATTTATATATACATATATTCAGATTCATATTCATAAACTTAAAACCTATACGTAACACATACAAGAACTAATACTTATAACAATACATAGCCTCCTTACACTAATACATAGCCTCCTAAAATGAACAAAATAACAAATAAAATCGAATGTAGGACCAATACATACAGTAACACACTATACACTTGTCTAACCAATCTTTATTATAATAACATCAATTAATACATAGATCAATTTATGGGATTGTAGTGATCCGTTGTCAAAAGACTTGATCGTGAGCGTTAAATTCGCGTATGTGTACACACGTATCACACATCTTATGTATGTATATGTATGTAAACAAAAAAAGAGACAGATATATATATATATATATATATATATATATATATATATATATATATATATATATATATATATATATATATATATATATATATACATGTATATGTATATTCATATATACGTATGTAGATTTATATTTGTGTATATATGCATATATATATGTATGTATGTATGTATGTATGTATAAATACTGTATATATTTCTATAGTTACAATTAGTTATAGCTACAGTTATATATATATATATGTGTGTGTGTGTGTGTAAAACATTTATATATATATACGGAAATTTCTACACAGAACAGATATTTCTATTCGTTTTGATATATATATTTATGTAGGTATATACAGATATAAACGTATATTTGTTTTATATATATGTATATATATATATACTTGTATATATATTTTTGTATGCAAATATGCCTGCATGTATGCGAGTATGCTTGCGTATATGCTTGTATGTATAGATGTATGTACGTATGCATGTATATATGAATTCTGAAATATTTATTTATATGTATGTATATATTTATATTTATATCATATATATATATATATATATATATATATATATATATATATATATATATATATATATGTATATATGTGTGTTTGTTGGATCTATTTTATTTTATATATTTCCTGCTGATTGTCTTAGCTTTCAGTATGGAATTGAGTCCGAATGCGACTGGGATTAAGACTTAAATTGACTTAGCTTACAGCCTGAAGTTAAGTCTTAATGAAACTAGGACTGAGACTTCAAGCTTGACTGTGAGTGTGAATGTGAATATATATATATATATATATATATATATATATATATATATATATATATATATATATATATATATATATATATATATATATATATATATATATATATATATATATATATATATATATATATATATATATATATATATATATATATATATATATATATATATATATCTGTATTATGTTCTAGTATATATATATATTTCTGGAAAATATATAAAATGTTCTGGTATAAAAAAAAGTGTTCTAATATATATATATATATTCTTAGAGTATATATATATATTGTTCTGGAAAATATTATGAAAATGTTCTGGCATGAAGTGTTTCTGAAATATGTATATATATAAATAAATATATATGTTTGTGTGATATGTATATAATATATGTAATATGTACATATACATTACATATGTATATAATACATATTACATATGTGGATGTGATATGAAATGATAACACATGTATGCAATGTATGCATATATGTTACAGATGCTTTTAGCTACTTATTTAAATGTTTGCATATGTTTTGAAATACTATATATATCTATGGAAGAACCATATATATATATACCAGAATATTATATATAATATAGCAATATATATATATATGTATGTTATGTATGTCGTAATATATTATGCATATGTATGTATATATATAAATATATACATATGGATATATCATACATACAAAACATATATATGTATATATATATATATATATATATATACATATGTATGCACTCTAATATCTGCATTATGCATATATATATGTGATGTATGTATGAATTCATGATATATATTCAACTATATATATATATATATATGTGATGTGTGTGTGTTGTGTGTGTGTGTATATATATATATATATATTGATTTATATATATGTATATAAATTATATATATATATATATTTTTATATATATAAATATATATATAGATATACGTATATATTAAGTTGTATATAAGCTATGTATATATATATCAACATATATATATATATATATATATATATATATATATATATATATATATATGTATATATATATATATATATATATATATATGGCTGTATAAGATGATCGTAGGTCCCTCTCTTGGGGACCGTATATGGTGGAGTGTCCATAGTTGTCTATTGATCTTCTCCAACTAACAATTGCTAGTTCACGTATGGACATCTTGGTATCAATTGATGTGCATCTTCAGCGTCGTTGGTGGATGTATATACTCTAAGGCATGGTGGGGCATGATTGAGAATTTAGATGGATTGGCAACTTCTGCTGGAAATTGATGGTTGCTGGAAATTGATGGTAAACTTCTTGTTTTTTAGTTATGAGGATAGCGAGTGTTTAGACAAAAGGTCTATGGTTTAATTGATACTACACCTTCCGAAAGACCCTTCATTCTTCTCCTTTTCCTCTCTTTTTAAATAAAATAATCAAAAGTCGCTCGCTCCTAATATAACCAAAAAAAAACGTATTTTATTTATTATAGTATAGATATGTATGCTGTTCGTCTCTTGATGATGAGAGTTTCTCCTGACTCCTGAGTCCCGAGCCTGAGGTCCTGAGCCCTGAGGTCGATAACCTGTTTTGGAATGCTCGAATTTTATAGAATATATATCACTAAAAAGTATACCTTCGGGCGTAGTCCGATCAGCTATATGTATTTTGTTCTTTCTTCTTTCTCTCTACTAGAGTAGAGCTGAGCCTACTCTCTAGGGTTATGAAACCATAGCCTTCTGAAAATAGAACATTGTTTTTTTTTTAAATGTGAAGAGGAGCAAAGCGATAGTCCCTTCCAAATTCTATTAGATCTTTATAAGGAAATAAAATGATATTTCTTGATTCTTGTTGAGAGTTGAGACCCAGAAGATACAAAGTAAAGAAAGGCTTGTGATATAAAATACATAATCACGATTTGATACCAGCACCAGAATAGAAAGATATTGGTTTTGTTTTTTGTTTTTTGTTATTTTTTATTAGTTTAAAAAAAAAGAATATGTACCTGCAGGCTGCATAGCCTTCTCTAGTAAAATTTAGAACGCTATGCCCGCCGCTATGGTACTGACTACCTAGAGTCTTCTACTCTCCAAATGTTCTCCAACTTTTAGTTCCTACCGACATCACCAAAGAGTTGACGTTTTTTAAATAAATAGAAACAATCAATGAGTATGTAGGTATTAATTTGTTCATTTATATATATTTATTTAAAAAAAAAAAGTTTTTTAGCTTTATTCCTGTGATTCCTGATTCGTCAACTTCAGAAGTGTGAACGCTGGAATCCGAGCTCCTGATTCACTCACTCTACTCTCTAGAGAGTAGAGTATACATATACACTATACAGGCTACATTGCTACAATGTGTCAATGAGCCAGGGCCCAGGGGCAGCAAAAAAAGCCATTCATCAACGACGTGATGACGTCAGTCGTCGACATCACTCATCAGGGCAGCCGGCAGTCGGCAGTCGGCACTCGGCTTAGTAGTCTGTAGTGGACGTGGACCATGTATGCACATATTTACTATTTAGTACTACAGCTACTACTACTAGTACCTCTCTCTCTATTTTTAAAATAGACAATCTCTACTAGTTGAGTAGCTAGAGTAGACAGTCTGGACTCTAAAGTCTAGAGTCTGGACTCTGGATTCTAATTCGCCTGCGTGGTCCTGCAGGATTTTATTACTAATTTTGTAATTTGATTGAATTTATTGGTCATGGACTTCGCACTCCTAGAGACAAATGAAAATTCGACCGACTTAAGCACAAGCGTCCAGTAGTTATACGCGGATTTGTACTAAAATTTCGTATTTATTTGCGATCGATTTTATTCGCTTCTTGGCCAACCGCGGCTGATTCAGTGTTTAGCGGCATTGGGCATAACTCCTAGCGGCCCATAGCCAACTATTTCGTCATAAGCCAACATTCTTTATCCTTCATTTTTTTTTTTTTTTTTTAAACATCTAGACCTTGCCAGCTTATTTACCTCCTGAGTTCTTGCCCCTTGAAATGGGTTTTGGGCTCTTGATGTCAGAGTTGTTGTGTGTGATTATATGGCGAAGCCGCGAATATGCCCCAGGCCCCCAGACGGCCCAGAGTCCCAGACACGTGTTTTTAAGACTGGGGTGGGGAGTGGGGACTAAACCATTGGTGGGGAGACTGGGGACTGGGTCGATAGGGTGAGGAGTCTGGACTCTCTGGGCAGACTGAAGTCTGGACCCTGGGCCTGGAGGGAGAGTGGAGAGTGGTGACTTGAGAATGTGGAGTGATAGAGACTCTGTACCACGAATGTATTTTGTTTGGTAGACTGTGGTCTGTGACTCTGTGGTTAGACTGTGAAGACTGGGCTCACTGGGGACTGGGGAGAAACGGCCCTCTAAAAATTGTCTGTCAAACAGAATTTTTTTTTTTTAAACAATCTCTGTTTGACTGACAATTTTTCAATTCTCTGTCAAGGACAATTGCCAGTTGCCCCGAATTGTCTTTGTCCGCAAGTCCGCATCCTATTCCCCAGAGGGCCTTCTCTCTCTTGGTACATATAGTTGGTAGAGACTGGAGACACTGGAGAGTTGTAGACTGTACATGCTAAAGAATGTGGTGTGGAGTGTGCTGTTTGCCCGTGGTCACCTCTGGTTACTGGAGTGGAAGTGGTGTGAACTGTGTAGATTGTAGTGGAGATACTCTGGTGAGTGGAGACTGGGCTCTGGAGAATGGAGTGTAACTATGTGAACAGGCCCAGGCCCTAGGTTCCAGAACTCACCCCTTTTTTAAACTGGCGGGACTGGCTTACATACTGAAGCTGGACTCTGGAGTCACTGGAGTCTTCATCTGGATTGTGTGACTGTGATTGTGAACTGGAATCGCTGTGACAGTGTGAGTCTGTGAGAGACTGTCTGGGTGTCTGAGGAGTGAGGACTGAAGGAGTCAGGACTCAGGAGTCCTCTAAACTTTACAGCTATTTACGTAGTCCCTCACTCTCTATTTCTCTCGAGAGAGAACGATAAATTGTAACGATAGTAGAAACTCTTTTAGTACTTTACGCTGCTTTTAGAAAAAACTTTTGTTTTTTTAGATTTGTTTGTTTTTTTTTTAAACACTTTTAAATAAAATACAATACATGTATCATGCATGTTCAAAACTTCAACTTTTGAGTGTTGAATATTCTTGTTGTGTTTGTTGACAGTTGACAGTTGACACGTTGTCAATGTTGCGGCGTGTTGTTTCACTCTTGTGATTGCTATTTATCCGACTCTTTTGTAGTTAAATATTTGCACAGAAGTTCAGTAGGCATAGCCTCTTCTATTATATTTATTGACACAGAAGGCTAAATTATTCATTTATATTGCTGTCATATACTTTTTGTAAACTTTATCTTGTGGCTCTTTTCTTTCTTGCAACCAGTAATTTGACCTGTTATATATGAACTTACATATGATATTGAAAATATTATAATTTATACCAATGATGGCAATATTCCATCTCCAATATACTTATTACTGTTTTATTTTTTCTCGAAAATTATATCTCTCTGATCAAGTCTTACACCTCTCTTGACACTTGTGACTTGACAGTTGACACTGTGAGTCTGCTGTAGACTGTTGAGTAGAGACTGTGTAGTACTGTAGTAAATACATAGTCTATATCATAGTAGTAGAGTGTAAAATTAAAATTAAAATAGTACGAGTCTCTCTCTCACTCTCTCAGAGTAGAGATTCTACTCTATATAATATTTAAACCAACTTTCTACTTTCTTTTGTTTTGGTTTTTTTTAAAAACATATTCTACAGATAACAGACGTCAGAGTTCAGACTCCCCAGAGTTCAGAGTTCGGACTCTGACAGTCTCTGAGTTGGAAGTCTAAATAATTGATAGCTATGTAAATTTTTTGAGAATTATTCTATTTCATGGAAAGAGTAACAATATGAGAAGGTGATAATGTGATATGATATTCATTTTTTTTTAAAATACCAGTTTGAGTTCAGACTTCAGAACTTCCGAATTTCAGATAGACTGATCTGAACTGGTATTAATTCGTCAAAAAAAAGTTGGGCTTGACAGTGGGGACTGGTCACTTTATGGGCAGAGGGCAATGGAGTGTGAAGTGTGGACTGTGACTGTGGAATGTGGTACTGTGGAGTGTGGAGTGTGGAGTGTGGAGTGTGGAGTGAGTGGACGCAGTGCCTGGGGTCTGGGACTTGGAAGTGGTGGGCTGGTGTGAACTGCTGCATCTCTGATATTTTAAAAACTGGTTCAGCGGGTGGTAGTTAATAGTTTGGGCTTTGGCGGTTGCGGATGTCGCACTTTAAAACGTCTTTTGCCTACTTTCTTTTGTGTCAAAAAGAATATATCCCCTACTCTCTCTCTCTGTTTGTTTAGAACTGGGATATCAATTGTCAAACTGTATTATTATATTAAATATATATATTTGCCCAGAAAATTTCATAGTCGTATTCTTAAAACTACATCTTTTTAAATAGCAACGAGCAATTGCATACGAAAATGGGACTTGTCAATAAAATCTTGAGAACGGCTAGCTTATCCCCCGCTACGAAGCATGTACACATCATAACGAGTGCAACTTTCATGAAGGATATTGAACAACTTGCACAGTCACAGAGTAACCTGGACTCTGTATCGGATGATGTTTGTATGATTACAAGTAGTCTCTCGTCGCTGGACGAGGTCAAAATTGCGCATATTAAACAGAATAGAAGCCAGGATTCGTATTTCAAGCGTCATGCTGTGAGAGCTACAGGGCTGCAATTAAAAAAGGGCGATAGTACAGCCGTACAGCAAATTAATCGAAATTCTGTTCATGAGCCGACTAAAAGGAGAGTGTGCTTTAGTAACAAAATCGCTGTGAGTGATACATATACCAGCTCACAATACAATAGGAAACCTTTGGAGAAGACGGAGACAGAGAATGTTGCAGATATCTACCGTGAACTGATGATCTACAAATTAACTGAAATGAATGTTCATGACGCGGCCATATACAACACTAACCAGCATTTGAATCGGGCCCCAACTGCTTGGCGAAATGAAATGTTACAAATCTGTAATTCTATTCTATCCGAATACACGGAGAGATTTGACTGCTAGCAGTAATCTTGCAGTGAATAAGGGTTTTCAATAAATCACAGTCGCATCCGCAAATATTAAATACTTATCGTCAAATGTTAGTATTTATATTGAATGGTTTAAAATCGTTTAATGAAACCTGGCAGCTCGCTTGTCACTGATGTTAATTTGTGAATTCACAGCATACGTCAGGGAGTTTATATTGTAGTCGTGTCTCTCGAGTATCGAGCAAGCACTATAGAACTATATATATGGAACAATAGGCCGTTGAAAACTATACTGAGAGAGTTTGAATATCGCTCCTTTATAGATTGCAATCGAGAATACCTATTCCGGGAAGATTACTTGCCTTTACTTTCCTGTTAATAAAGAATATGATAATTACTCCTCAGATAATGTTCTAGCACACCAACATGATTTCTCATATAAGTAACCAAGGATGTATTGGGTGGCAGGGAGCCTCTGTTCCAAAGACTTTCTTAATGGTCGTGGATGGCACATAGAAGCTTTCTGATTCAGTGACAGATTGTGCATAAAGTTTTGTGTGGGATATGTACTTGGTAGTTTCTTAGATTGACCGACTGCTAAAAATACGGTGCATGGGAATCGAAAGCTGGAATCCGAAAGTAAGTTAATTCTGTACACATGACTGACAGAGAGTTCTCACTACAGTACAATAAATTCTCAATACAAGTTATTTTGGAACGTTTTTGCCTCCTCAATACAGGGGCATGTGCAGTCACCATTAAAGCAAATTCCTAGTACAGTGCGCCCAAGTACGCAGCGATAACCTGAAGAGGCTAACAGATTAGGCGAGAAAGCAATATATATATATATATATATATATATATATATATATATATATATATATATATATATATATATGTGTGATGTGTGTGTGTGTGTGTGTGTGTGTGTGTGTGTGTGTGTGTGTGCGTGTGCGTGTTGTGTGTGTGTGTATGTGTGTCATATGTGTATATATATATATATATAACAATTACATATATATGTATGTATATATATATATATATATATATATATATATATATATATATATGTATATATATATATGTATATATATATATATATATATATATATATATATATATATATATATATATATATATATATATATATAAAATATATATATATATATTTATATATATATCCAGTACATTCCAGAGTGCTGCGTATTCACAGCGCTCCCTACATCACATTGATTCATTTTGATGCAATGCAAACCCAGTCATCTCCCCAATAGCAATGTGTCATCTTCAACGTCAACATCACATAAGTAATGATGGGTGCTCGTGTATCGCATATCATGGACGTTCGTTCGAATGCAGCTGTTGCAATGGCACAGATCATGAACATTTACAGTACGAGTTTTAAACCGAGAATGAATAGTATCATTCTTGTATCACAGACCATGGACATTAGTTCAAATGCAACTGCGGAAACGAATGGTAATCCATTTGCATCGCAGATCACGGACGTTTACTGTAAGCGCGACCAAGAGATTGATCGGTATTTTATTTTAGACCCAACCACGCATATATACACACTAAACAGTAAAATTTCCTCTCAAATTTTATCCGTGACAAAGCAAGTACATTCACGGCCCCTCCGATATTCTTGTAGTGGCCTCTCCGATATTCTTGTAGTGGGCAAAGCTTACTAATGTTATCAGTTTATCTATGGTATGTACTATCATACACCTATTTAGTGGTGTGTTCTCACAGAGAAAATTATCCCTGTCCTCCAGAATCACAGCATCGAAGGGAAATGGGCGCCATTGGATTCATCTTCATCGTCTCCGCAGTGTACGTACATGACATCGTCAACCACTACTTGGCGATGCTGGGCCAGGTATACAACTTCTCCCAGGACTGTGTACTTCATTAGAATCTATTCACAGATTGAAAATATACAAGTATTGAATAGAAATATTGAGGTGCAAACGAAGTACAAGCATGAAGAACCCACAGTAGAGATCCCCGGACACGCACATATTGTGGCTGTGGAAACCATCGTACGGACTAAAAAAAAAAATCCGAATGTAAGTTCTACGGCTATGACCGCGCCAGTTGAAAGGGTGTACTCAACAATTTTATCTATCATTGAATTGGAGCGCTCCTACATACAACATTTGAGACGGTGCAGGAACCCAAAAACAGGACAATTGGTATGTGCTGTGACTATGATACGCCGCGCGGTGGAGACTCTATCCTAAGCTCCAGACTCAAATATATATTTTGACCGATATACACAAACACAGATACCTCGCATATTGGCATTAACCATTAAAGTGTAGAATGATATATGAAAATAGAATAGGCTTTGTAAGGATAACTACGACAATCAAGAACTGCCGCTAGCGTGAAAACATACCTATACGCATATATGTCAGAATTGTAAAATGACTATGCACCTCACGTATTTTAAGCATAAATACCGAAAATCTAATTACACAAAAGAACCGATGTCGTTGCTACATTACCTGCGCTTGGATAGCGTAGACATATTTATACACACAGTCACTTTATATATATACATATATATGTACATGTGTCAACAAAAGAAGTACAAAACAGTATTACAATACATATATACACATACATACACAAAAATAGACATATATGTATATATATATATATATATATATATATATATATATATATATATATATATATATATATATATATATATGTATGCAATAATATGTATATATATATATGAGATATATATATATATACATACATTTATACATGCATGCTTACATACACAAAAAAACAGCACACATATATATATATATATATATATATATATATGTATATATGTATGTAATATGTATGTATTGTATATATATATATGTGTGTGTGTGTGTATGTATGTATGTATCTATGTATGTATGTATGTATGTATGTATGTCATATGTATGTAGGTATGTATATATATGTATATATATATATATATATATATATATATATATATATATATATATATATATATATATAAATATTAGGCATCCTATACACACACGTACCTGTGATACTTCTAAGGGATCAGACTTGCAGTTGTTCATTACCCTATCTTTGAATCGCGGCGAGAGGGTTTCGGTAATATCTAGAGTCACCGATAACTGTGGCGGTAAAATAAACCACACTGATCAGTTGATATTAAGGATTATCAAAGGTATATGATATACTGGAGTTTGGAATGTAAGCGATCATCGTAGATAGCCGAAACCATATACATCTCTCTGCGCCAATATATACTTATAAATCCGAGTTGAAGTCCGAAATCACGAGTTTGAGTGAATAGGTAGACTACCGAGCTTGTTTGAACAAAGTGTTCAATTGCCTGCGTTGACGAGCCCAGTGATATACTATACGAAGGCAACCTCACAAGCATATGAATCTCAATGTACGTGATTAACTTTAAACATCCTAAATCCTAAAACCCGACTTGAGAACTGGTTCTGCCTATACATATACGCTCAAAAGAAAAAGGGTTATGCTAATTCAAAACCGACAAACAAAAAATAAAAAAGGGACGATCTGAATACTATGCACAGACTCAAATTTCTAACGT
Organism: Sphaeroforma sirkka; assembly: GCA_001586965.3. NCBI lineage: Eukaryota > Ichthyosporea > Ichthyophonida > Sphaeroforma > Sphaeroforma sirkka. The sequence goes on along the minus strand of LUCW03000387.1, from coordinate 21,459 downwards.
AGGACCCTACGGATGCGTGTGATTACTCAGAAGATTTACTTTTTAAACAATCAGGCGAACGAATCTCATAACACACACGCTTGTGTAGACCTCTACAGGATCGGTTGATAAACACAATAAATGAATAAACTTGCGTATATTTGACATTGAATAAAACTACGAATACTTGGTGGGTTTGCTTACGTATTCATTGTATTGGATAAACTTCCGTATACTTGACAGTAGATAAACTTATGTATGAATAAACCTCAATATACTGGATTGTAAACAAACTTACTCATACTTCATATTTAAAGTGCTGTCTCGTACAGCTGTAAAAGGACATCGGAATTCAATGCTCTACAGTGCACTTCAGTTGCCAGTGCAGTTTGTTTAGTGATATGCATACCTCTATAAACGATCGTGCCGGTATACTCAAATCGTCGACTGTTTTGTGGGTCGTCTGCTGTCCAAAATAGGACCACGTGAACGCCAGCTGTTTAACGCTGACTGATATGTAATTTTTGTTCTCTAGCTTCACCTTTTCCTGTTAAAAGTTTAAAGGTCAAAGGTTAAATACACCGATATCCGCCCCGTCAATTTGATACAGGTGGGAGGATGCAAGGAATAGAAATGGAAAGGTACATGCGTGGGTGCTGTATATGAGAAGTATAGATAGTATAGATCAACTAGGGACACTCAGTACAAGATTCATCAGAGAAACAATTCGCATTCACCTGAAACACTGGTCACTAGCAAACACCTGAGACAATTTTAGGGCAATCGCTTCGCCATAGGCATTTACTTTCTTGCGATGCATGAGCAAAAACTGCCGCAACGGACAATGGCTACCTCCCGTGGTCATGCTCAAGGTTAGAACCAGCGACCGTTAAATATTGCAGGATTTCGTAGAGCATAGTAATGCAGAACAAAACAGTGATTACACCGATACAGTTGTGTATATCTGACATAAGCAGATACGCACTACTTATAACATATATAGGCATATGCGCGATATATATATATATGCATATATATATATATATATATATATATATATATATATATATATATATATATTATATATATATATATATATATATATACATACATATATATATATGTATGTATATGCAATATATATATATATATATATATATATATATGTATATATATAATATATATATATATATATATATTAATAATAACATTATATATATACCACAATATATATATATAATATATATATATATATAATATATATATATGGCATATAATATATATATATATATATATATATATATATATATATATATATATATATATATATACATATACATGCACATATGTATTATGTATGTATATATATATATATATATTATATATATATATATATATATATATGGATATATATATATATATATATATATATATATATATATATATATATATATATATATATATATATATATATATATAT
>LUCW03000387.1:0-15000 GCA_001586965.3 Sphaeroforma sirkka | reverse complement strand
TGCGATACCAACAACTCTTGTATTCACGGAATGATTATGTGTTATTTACTCGTGAAAGCCAGGAAGTTTCTAGTTAACTCAGCATCACATTTAAAGGTGTTGAATGAGTCAATTCGTCAATGATCAAGTATTGAGGGTAATGTACTTGACAAAATTCAAGATGAATGTATTCCTGAACTGTATGGTTAAATGCGCGCTGAGAAGGGACAAAGAAATCTGCAGCAGCACCAGTGAAAACAACCAAGTTTGTCCCCGTGAGTATTGTTGAAGCCAAAAATGGTGACACGCTATCCAAGACTACCATGGCGATTGTCAATTCTTTGATAAATGTTAATGGGGTGGTGGAACGAAAATTTTGTGAGCGGTCATCAAGAACTCTCAGAACACGCTGTTAAAGCAATGAGTTCAGATAATGACTTACTTGGTTGAACCAGTACGAAAAGATGCCCACGGAAGAGAAAAAATCAATGCTTTGTTACGGTATCCTACTTTAGGCAACGAATTTATAAAGAATTTTACTGTTACACAGTGTAGAAGTAGGTATTGATATATATTTTTCATCGTGTGCCATCCTCTTGTAAAATGCAGGCAAATTCAAAGTGGTCTACTATAAATACGCGGATCCGCAGCTTAGAAAGATCACAACAGTAAGAAGGTGTAGTCGGGGCGCTAGGACTGGCTGTTGTAGAAATACGGCCTCCGGTCAGTCTAAAATATCAAGATCAATTGAGATAATACATTGGTTTCTATTTGTATTTTAAATAGTTTAGTACAAGCTCTTTTTCCAATATTTCCAAAGTGTTCTAAATTCACTTTGATGGCTCCAATAGCCTGAGTGTTTGGTATGACTCATCTACTTGGACCTATTTGAGACATTAGTAGATGTAGGATATTATAAACTAAATTTTATAATCTCCGAACTACTACTTATAGATTTTGGTCCTCCCGCCAATCTCCAAAATCCAATAAGTCTTTTTTTTTTTTTTTAACTTTTCTTCAGATGGAACTTTTCTTCAGATGGAACTTATTTATATCAGCTAATGTATTAACGTGACTTACGTTATTATGTCTATTTACAAATTAGGCAAGTGGTCATGAACACTTAGTACTTCTAGTGAAAATTATTCAATAAAGAACAGCTAGAGGTACGCCCTGTGTGATCGAGGATATTTAGGCTCTTAACAAGAGGCAGTCCCGATCATTCTTACACAAGCTACCACTGCTAAATCCTAACTGACTAAATTGTATTTTAGTTTAATATAGTTTGAACCCTAGTAATTTCCATCGAAGTTTACACTGTGCAGAATTTTGAGCGCTATTCAGACTCAGGCAGTTACACCTGTGGTAGTGTATCTACTTGAAATGAGACTTATAAACCAAGAGCAATGGTAGTATTAAGCAGCAAATAAGAGACCTCAAAAAAAAAAGATGAGGTGCGACAGCGGTTGTATTAGCCTTTTAAAAACGTTGCTGAGGAAAGAGTCATGAAGCTGGATGTGTTGAAATACGGCCTCCGGTCAGTCTAAAATATCAAGATGAATTGAGATAATACATTGGTTTTTATTTGTATTTTAAATAGTTTAGTACAAGCTCTTTTTTCCAATATTTCCAAAGTGTTCTAAATTCACTTTGATGGCTCCAATAGCCTGAGTGTTTGGTATGACTCATCTACTTGGACCTATTTGAGACATTAGTAGATGTAGGATATTATAAACTAAATTTTATAATCTCCGAACTACTACTTATAGATTTTGGTCCTCCCGCCAATCTCCAAAATCCAATAAGTCTTTTTTCTTTTTTTTTTTTCTTCAGATGGAACTTTATTTATATCAGCTAATGTATTAACGTGACTTACGTTATTATGTCTATTTACAAATTAGGCAAGTGGTCATGAACACTTAGTACTTCTAGTGAAAATTATTCAATAAAGAACAGCTAGAGGTACGCCCTGTGTGATCGAGGATATTTAGGCTCTTAACAAGAGGCAGTCCCGATCATTCTTACACAAGCTACCACTGCTAAATCCTAACTGACTAAATTGTATTTTAGTTTAATATAGTTTGAACCCTAGTAATTTCCATCGAAGTTTACACTGTGCAGAATTTTGAGCGCTATTCAGACTCAGGCAGTTACACCTGTGGTAGTGTATCTACTTGAAATGAGACTTATAAACCAAGAGCAATGGTAGTATTAAGCAGCAAATAAGAGACCTCAAAAAAAAAAAAAGAAGATGAGGTGCGACAGCGGTTGTATTAGCCTTTTAAAAAACGTTGCTGAGGAAAGAGTCATGAAGCTGGATGTGTTGAAATACGGCCTCCGGTCAGTCTAAAATATCAAGATGAATTGAGATAATACATTGGTTTTATTTGTATTTTAAATAGTTTAGTACAAGCTCTTTTTTCCAATATTTCCAAAGTGTTCTAAATTCACTTTGATGGCTCCAATAGCCTGAGTGTTTGGTATGACTCATCTACTTGGACCTATTTGAGACATTAGTAGATGTAGGATATTATAAACTAAATTTTATAATCTCCGAACTACTACTTATAGATTTTGGTCCTCCCGCCAATCTCCAAAATCCAATAAGTCTTTTTTTTTTTTTTTTTTTTTCTTCAGATGGAACTTTATTTATATCAGCTAATGTATTAACGTGACTTACGTTATTATGTCTATTTACAAATTAGGCAAGTGGTCATGAACACTTAGTACTTCTAGTGAAAATTATTCAATAAAGAACAGCTAGAGGTACGCCCTGTGTGATCGAGGATATTTAGGCTCTTAACAAGAGGCAGTCCCGATCATTCTTACACAAGCTACCACTGCTAAATCCTAACTGACTAAATTGTATTTTAGTTTAATATAGTTTGAACCCTAGTAATTTCCATCGAAGTTTACACTGTGCAGAATTTTGAGCGCTATTCAGACTCAGGCAGTTACACCTGTGGTAGTGTATCTACTTGAAATGAGACTTATAAACCAAGAGCAATGGTAGTATTAAGCAGCAAATAAGAGACCTCAAAAAAAAAAAGATGAGGTGCGACAGCGGTTGTATTAGCCTTTTAAAAACGTTGCTGAGGAAAGAGTCATGAAGCTGGATGTGTTGAAATACGGCCTCCGGTCAGTCTAAAATATCAAGATGAATTGAGATAATACATTGGTTTTTTTTTATTTGTATTTTAAATAGTTTAGTACAAGCTCTTTTTCCAATATTTCCAAAGTGTTCTAAATTCACTTTGATGGCTCCAATAGCCTGAGTGTTTGGTATGACTCATCTACTTGGACCTATTTGAGACATTAGTAGATGTAGGATATTATAAACTAAATTTTATAATCTCCGAACTACTACTTATAGATTTTGGTCCTCCCGCCAATCTCCAAAATCCAATAAGTCTTTTCTTTTTTTTTAACTTTTCTTCAGATGGAACTTTATTTATATCAGCTAATGTATTAACGTGACTTACGTTATTATGTCTATTTACAAATTAGGCAAGTGGTCATGAACACTTAGTACTTCTAGTGAAAATTATTCAATAAAGAACAGCTAGAGGTACGCCCTGTGTGATCGAGGATATTTAGGCTCTTAACAAGAGGCAGTCCCGATCATTCTTACACAAGCTACCACTGCTAAATCCTAACTGACTAAATTGTATTTTAGTTTAATATAGTTTGAACCCTAGTAATTTCCATCGAAGTTTACACTGTGCAGAATTTTGAGCGCTATTCAGACTCAGGCAGTTACACCTGTGGTAGTGTATCTACTTGAAATGAGACTTATAAACCAAGAGCAATGGTAGTATTAAGCAGCAAATAAGAGACCTCAAAAAAAAAAAAAGATGAGGTGCGACAGCGGTTGTATTAGCCTTTTAAAAACGTTGCTGAGGAAAGAGTCATGAAGCTGGATGTGTTGAAATACGGCCTCCGGTCAGTCTAAAATATCAAGATGAATTGAGATAATACATTGGTTTTTTTATTTGTATTTTAAATAGTTTAGTACAAGCTCTTTTTCCAATATTTCCAAAGTGTTCTAAATTCACTTTGATGGCTCCAATAGCCTGAGTGTTTGGTATGACTCATCTACTTGGACCTATTTGAGACATTAGTAGATGTAGGATATTATAAACTAAATTTTATAATCTCCGAACTACTACTTATAGATTTTGGTCCTCCCGCCAATCTCCAAAATCCAATAAGTCTTTTTTTTTTTTTTTTTAACTTTTCTTCAGATGGAACTTTATTTATATCAGCTAATGTATTAACGTGACTTACGTTATTATGTCTATTTACAAATTAGGCAAGTGGTCATGAACACTTAGTACTTCTAGTGAAAATTATTCAATAAAGAACAGCTAGAGGTACGCCCTGTGTGATCGAGGATATTTTAGGCTCTTAACAAGAGGCAGTCCCGATCATTCTTACACAAGCTACCACTGCTAAATCCTAACTGACTAAATTGTATTTTAGTTTAATATAGTTTGAACCCTAGTAATTTCCATCGAAGTTTACACTGTGCAGAATTTTGAGCGCTATTCAGACTCAGGCAGTTACACCTGTGGTAGTGTATCTACTTGAAATGAGACTTATAAACCAAGAGCAATGGTAGTATTAAGCAGCAAATAAGAGACCTCAAAAAAAAAGATGAGGTGCGACAGCGGTTGTATTAGCCTTTTAAAAACGTTGCTGAGGAAAGAGTCATGAAGCTGGATGTGTTGAAATACGGCCTCCGGTCAGTCTAAAATATCAAGATGAATTGAGATAATACATTGGTTTTTTATTTGTATTTTAAATAGTTTAGTACAAGCTCTTTTTCCAATATTTCCAAAGTGTTCTAAATTCACTTTGATGGCTCCAATAGCCTGAGTGTTTGGTATGACTCATCTACTTGGACCTATTTGAGACATTAGTAGATGTAGGATATTATAAACTAAATTTTATAATCTCCGAACTACTACTTATAGATTTTGGTCCTCCCGCCAATCTCCAAAATCCAATAAGTCTTTTTTTCTTTTTTTTAACTTTTCTTCAGATGGAACTTTATTTATATCAGCTAATGTATTAACGTGACTTACGTTATTATGTCTATTTACAAATTAGGCAAGTGGTCATGAACACTTAGTACTTCTAGTGAAAATTATTCAATAAAGAACAGCTAGAGGTACGCCCTGTGTGATCGAGGATATTTAGGCTCTTAACAAGAGGCAGTCCCGATCATTCTTACACAAGCTACCACTGCTAAATCCTAACTGACTAAATTGTATTTTAGTTTAATATAGTTTGAACCCTAGTAATTTCCATCGAAGTTTACACTGTGCAGAATTTTGAGCGCTATTCAGACTCAGGCAGTTACACCTGTGGTAGTGTATCTACTTGAAATGAGACTTATAAACCAAGAGCAATGGTAGTATTAAGCAGCAAATAAGAGACCTCAAAAAAAAAAAGATGAGGTGCGACAGCGGTTGTATTAGCCTTTTAAAAAACGTTGCTGAGGAAAGAGTCATGAAGCTGGATGTGTTGAAATACGGCCTCCGGTCAGTCTAAAAATATCAAGATGAATTGAGATAATACATTGGTTTTTATTTGTATTTTAAATAGTTTAGTACAAGCTCTTTTTCCAATATTTCCAAAGTGTTCTAAATTCACTTTGATGGCTCCAATAGCCTGAGTGTTTGGTATGACTCATCTACTTGGACCTATTTGAGACATTAGTAGATGTAGGATATTATAAACTAAATTTTATAATCTCCGAACTACTACTTATAGATTTTGGTCCTCCCGCCAATCTCCAAAATCAATAAGTCTTTTTTTTTTTTTTTTAACTTTTCTTCAGATGGAACTTTATTTATATCAGCTAATGTATTAACGTGACTTACGTTATTATGTCTATTTACAAATTAGGCAAGTGGTCATGAACACTTAGTACTTCTAGTGAAAATTATTCAATAAAGAACAGCTAGAGGTACGCCCTGTGTGATCGAGGATATTTAGGCTCTTAACAAGAGGCAGTCCCGATCATTCTTACACAAGCTACCACTGCTAAATCCTAACTGACTAAATTGTATTTTAGTTTAATATAGTTTGAACCCTAGTAATTTCCATCGAAGTTTACACTGTGCAGAATTTTGAGCGCTATTCAGACTCAGGCAGTTACACCTGTGGTAGTGTATCTACTTGAAATGAGACTTATAAACCAAGAGCAATGGTAGTATTAAGCAGCAAATAAGAGACCTCAAAAAAAAAAAAGATGAGGTGCGACAGCGGTTGTATTAGCCTTTTAAAAAACGTTGCTGAGGAAAGAGTCATGAAGCTGGATGTGTTGAAATACGGCCTCCGGTCAGTCTAAAATATCAAGATGAATTGAGATAATACATTGGTTTTTTTATTTGTATTTTAAATAGTTTAGTACAAGCTCTTTTTTCCAATATTTCCAAAGTGTTCTAAATTCACTTTGATGGCTCCAATAGCCTGAGTGTTTGGTATGACTCATCTACTTGGACCTATTTGAGACATTAGTAGATGTAGGATATTATAAACTAAATTTTATAATCTCCGAACTACTACTTATAGATTTTGGTCCTCCCGCCAATCTCCAAAATCCAATAAGTCTTTTTTTCTTTTTTTAACTTTTCTTCAGATGGAACTTTATTTATATCAGCTAATGTATTAACGTGACTTACGTTATTATGTCTATTTACAAATTAGGCAAGTGGTCATGAACACTTAGTACTTCTAGTGAAAATTATTCAATAAAGAACAGCTAGAGGTACGCCCTGTGTGATCGAGGATATTTAGGCTCTTAACAAGAGGCAGTCCCGATCATTCTTACACAAGCTACCACTGCTAAATCCTAACTGACTAAATTGTATTTTAGTTTAATATAGTTTGAACCCTAGTAATTTCCATCGAAGTTTACACTGTGCAGAATTTTGAGCGCTATTCAGACTCAGGCAGTTACACCTGTGGTAGTGTATCTACTTGAAATGAGACTTATAAACCAAGAGCAATGGTAGTATTAAGCAGCAAATAAGAGACCTCAAAAAAAAAGATGAGGTGCGACAGCGGTTGTATTAGCCTTTTAAAAACGTTGCTGAGGAAAGAGTCATGAAGCTGGATGTGTTGAAATACGGCCTCCGGTCAGTCTAAAATATCAAGATGAATTGAGATAATACATTGGTTTTATTTGTATTTTAAATAGTTTAGTACAAGCTCTTTTTCCAATATTTCCAAAGTGTTCTAAATTCACTTTGATGGCTCCAATAGCCTGAGTGTTTGGTATGACTCATCTACTTGGACCTATTTGAGACATTAGTAGATGTAGGATATTATAAACTAAATTTTATAATCTCCGAACTACTACTTATAGATTTTGGTCCTCCCGCCAATCTCCAAAATCCAATAAGTCTTTTTCTTTTTTTAACTTTTCTTCAGATGGAACTTTATTTATATCAGCTAATGTATTAACGTGACTTACGTTATTATGTCTATTTACAAATTAGGCAAGTGGTCATGAACACTTAGTACTTCTAGTGAAAATTATTCAATAAAGAACAGCTAGAGGTACGCCCTGTGTGATCGAGGATATTTAGGCTCTTAACAAGAGGCAGTCCCGATCATTCTTACACAAGCTACCACTGCTAAATCCTAACTGACTAAATTGTATTTTAGTTTAATATAGTTTGAACCCTAGTAATTTCCATCGAAGTTTACACTGTGCAGAATTTTGAGCGCTATTCAGACTCAGGCAGTTACACCTGTGGTAGTGTATCTACTTGAAATGAGACTTATAAACCAAGAGCAATGGTAGTATTAAGCAGCAAATAAGAGACCTCAAAAAAAAAAAGATGAGGTGCGACAGCGGTTGTATTAGCCTTTTAAAAAACGTCATTGCTGGATGTGTGAAAAAGAGTCATGAAGCTGGATGTGTTGAAATACGGCCTCCGGTCAGTCTAAAATATCAAGATGAATTGAGATAATACATTGGTTTTTATTTGTATTTTAAATAGTTTAGTACAAGCTCTTTTTCCAATATTTTAAATCTGTTCTAAATTTTGGTCCTTTGATGGCTCCAATAGCCTGAGTATTTGGTATGACTTATCTACTTGGACCTATTTGAGACATTGTAGTAGATGTAGGCCCTTTAATCGAAGATATTTAGGCTCTCGAACAAGAGGCGTCCCGATCATTCTTACACAAGCTACCACTGCTAAATCCTAACTGACTAAATTGTATTTTAGTTTAATATAGTTTGAAACCTAGTAATTTCCAAATCGAAGTTTACATATTTTTAGTGAGTTATTTAGTAGTTACAGTAGTGTACTGTGTTCGAGACTGTCTTAACAAGACATCGATTTTACTATCCAGCAAAACTACTAAATGGCTAATATAGTTTGAAACTTAGTACTTTCCATAAAGGCAAGGGTAGCCGCTAGCTCTAAGCCTGTCTAAGCCTGCCGAGGTTCCTGAGGTCCCTGTGGAAACACCTAGCCTGTCTGGAGCCTGAGCCTGCCCTGGATACTGTTGGGGAAGCAAATTCTGAGGTTGGTACAGAGGATTATTCTGAGGATGACTCGTCGGATCCTAAAGCCTTGGAAGAAGAGGTATCTACTACCGCGGAAAGGCTCGCCAGCGTCCGTGTATCACCTAGGAGTGAAGCTCAGGACCCCAGCTTGCCCCCCTGACCACGTGCCGTCAAATATTGGGGATAAACGTCGAAAGGCTGGAAAATTCGTGGATACGAATGTCGGGGACATTATAACTCCACATCTAAAGGACACTCCAGCATACCAGCACAAATCCGGCGTGAAAAGGAAGTATTGGACCTGTCCGAAAATTTCGGTTTCGCCATCGATGGAGAAGCCATTCCATTCAGCTCAAATCTTGGGGCCGAAGCTGAGGACGCCATAACTCGACAACGAGTGGTTGGATCCTCTCAATCTCGACGCCAATTGAACTGCACTGAAGCGCTCTTGAAGGAGCTAGCGGCAGCAGCAGTTGTGGACCCCTCTATCGTGTCCCACTTGGCTGATATTCTTCCTATACCGAAGAAGAAAAAAAATTCGGACGGGTTTCGAACCCGAGACCTACTGGTTTACCAGCCAGTATGTTTACCACTAAGCCATTTACCACTGGCGAGAGAGATAATATTTCAAAATTTAATCTCTATAGCTCTGATGCTACCATCGACCATCCTCTTGACAAACCTAACCCTGTCAGAGGATATGATCGTATGGAACTCGATGAGGCTTACCATCCTCGTAATATCGACCCTCATTTGCCAACTAACCCTGGTAATCACGATTTTGGCAATCGCTACACCAGTACCTCGTTAGAGAGTTCCCGCTCTAATCCTGAGGATGAGGAAGTGAGAACCAGACATACTCGTCTCAGGCTATTACGCTCTGGTATGCAAGTCCTTGAGGACCGTCTATTGAATGACTCTGACCTTGACGATAGGAAAGCGGATAACATTCGCTATCTAATCGATAACAAGAGAAAGGAAATAGACACCATCTTGGCACTAGCAGCCCGTAGCACTGAGCATGAGCCTCGTGAACACTTAGAACCAAGCTTTATAAAGCAGCTAGGTAACGCGCAGGCTGAGGTCGATTTCTCTACTAATGAGAGTACAGTGGAGACACTGAAGGCCTTCGACCAACTTAAGGAGTCTGCCAGCCTTAGGGATAAGCAGATGATGAATGCCTTTATTCATTTCTGTGAGCCAGGTGAATGGCGAACTATCTTGAAGGCTCATGAGCCCAACTGGAAAGCCCTACCCTGGCACCAGTTGCGTGATAATATACTTAACACCTTTTTTTGAAGATGCACGTGACCGTGAACTTCTAGAGTCTCTCGCAAGTTCTTTGCAAACGATACCACTATTCGAGGTGCTCTAGCTCATATGACACATATGAATACTCGGATGGGTGGTCGTACCTATACTGGCGAATATTTATTAATTTGTCAGATGATGGAGACTCTGGGAGCTAACCTCTTTAAGAAAGTCAATGATGACATCATCGCCTATGGTGATTTTGGCGATCTATGCCTTGGTCTGTCTTTGAGAAGATAGTACACAAGCATACCAATTCCTCTACTAGAGTACTTAGTACCACGAGCTACACCCAGCCCACTAAGCGAAACGCAGTAGAGACTAATACTGCGCGTAGTACTAAGAAACCTCGCACTACTACTGAGGGGGGTACTGGCTCTACTTCTACCGAACCGAAAGGTGATAAGAAGGTGAGAGCGCCTTGCAAGAAGTGTGGTTACAACCTCACAAAACGTAATGGCAAGTGGAATGGTAGACACGACCCTGTTAAGTGTGCACCAGGCAAGCCAGATTTTGGACACTATATGAAAGAGTGTACTACTTGCAAGGGTACTAACGGTTGGCACAAAGAGGATTGCAAGGACTTACCAGACGTCCAAGTTAAGCACTGACAGTACCATATGTGCGCACTAGAGCAAGATTATGAGAAAATGTTCAATAAAATCTATACCAAAGGAGATGAACGTATCTTTCAAACAGTTTTCGTAAATGGAGAAAAAAAGTTATGGCACTATTTGATCCAGGGGCTGAAGTCTCTGCTATTCACGCCGAGTAGCCTACGCTACAGATATGGCTGTCCATAACGAAACAACTGATTTAATCTTGGGAAATGGCAAAGTTACTACTTGCGAACAAGCCATTGACTATGCACACATAATGCTGTCAGATAGAAGAGAAGTGAAGACTCACCTAATCGTTACTGACATGTCTCAGAAATACGATTTAATTATAGGTATGACTGATCTTCTCAGTTTAGGTATAATACTCACTGGTCTGCCTAATGGGCTAGACCCGAATAAAGATCAGTCAGATGATAATATGTTAAAGATACCTAAACCTCCGGAAGGTGAAGCAAAGGATATGATTCCGCACTTCACCGATATAATTATGGACTTAATTATACAAAACAGGAAGATTGCAATAACTGACTGGTGTATGTTTAAGTTCTCTAATGGGTACGTTAGACTTGACTTAACAAACGTCGACTTCTCTAAGTTAAAGTGTCCTTCACATAACTACGTGAGTTGGAGACACAAAGACGTTGTCAAAACCCAAATCGAAGATTGGTTAAAACAGGGTCTAATTGAAATCAATTATGATGCAACCCCAGTTAACTTAGCTCTCTTAGCGGTCGATCAATATAAATCTGATGGAACGTTTAGTAAAACAAGAGTAGTACTAGACCTGTCGCCAATCAACAAACTAATTCCGCAACATAGTTTTCCCTTACCTAAGATAAGCGAGATACTACGCAAAATGGAGGGTGCGACTATCTTTCCAAGATAGACTTAAAAGCTGCATTCCATCAACTACAGATATATGAGCCTCATAGGAAATACTTTTCCTTTACTTGGCAAGGTAAGAAGTACCAGTTTAAAGGTGCACCTGAAGGCTTACACATGTTACCTTCTTTCTTCCAACAAGTTATGATGGAACTATTTGCGGACCTGTCGTATAACGTATCAGTCTATTTAGATGATATAGTTATCTTTACAAAGACAGCACATGAACATGCTAAACTCGTTAAAGAAGTCTTAAAGCGACTTAATCATGCTAAACTTAAGATTAACGAAGACAAGTGTTCTTTTGCTAAAGATACTATACACTTACTTGGCTACAAAGTATCTGCAGCAGGGGTAGAAATTGATCCTGGCAAGAAACAGTTTCTGTTGATTTATCAACACCAATTACTGGAAGAGATGTGAACTCTGTGTGTGGGTTTGTTAACTTCTTCTCGGATTCGGTACCGCATCTTTCTCATTACTTAAAGCCTTTCAGTCACCTACGGCTGCACAAAGGACCTTTGGGAAAGCTTTGGACTAAAGAATGTGATGATGCATTTAAACTAGTCAAAAGTAAAGTAATGGACGCACCCATCATGCAGTACCCTGTGGATGGTGTCCCATTCCAAGTAGCAACCGACGCTTCAGATCGAGCGGTAGGTGGAGTGCTTTTACCAAACGATAAATGGTAAACCGCGCTACATACAATTCTTTTTAGCAAGAGTTATAATAAGAGTCAACGGAATTATCTCTACCGTTAAACAAGAGCTCCTTGCTATAGTTACTGCGCTAAGACAGTTTAAAGACTACCTTTATGGAAGTTACTTTACTGTCGCCTGTGATCAAAAGTCTTTAACATACTTAAAAGATATGAACCCTGATTCACAGTTGGTGAGCCGCTGGCATGACATTATTGCCAAGTTCGCTTTTAATATAACACACATTCCAGGAATACATAACCATCTTCCTGACATGCTCTCTCGACTTGTGCCCGACTACCAGAAAACAGTCAAAGAGTTATTAGCAACCGATTGATGCTAAATAAGAAATGGTTTAACCTCGCTCAATCACGATGGGGTCCATTTACTGTTGATATGTTCGCCGCAGAACATAACAAACAGGTTTCTGAATATAGGTCGTTGACTCATCCTAAAGGTGATGCATTTCAGCTTGACTTATCAAAGCATAATGCGTGGGCTAACCCACCTTGTCAACTTATCGCACAGTTGTTAAATTATGTTAATATTACTAAATCTACCATTACGCTGTGTTGTCCCTTACGTAACTCCGACCCATGGATACGTGATTTAATTAATATGATTCAAGACGAACCTATTTATGTCGACCGTGAAACCGACACGTTCTTGTATCAGGATCCTATTCTATTAAGAAGACGCCTTGGAAACACACCATTGTTTGTCGCATCGGTCCTGCAGGTACCACTCAAGTGGAAACCTCAACCGAATTCTTAGCTAAACTAGAGGAGTTCAAAGAGTTTGAACAAAAGCTCAAGACTCGTACAACACATGCACCCAACAAGATTGTAGTCGAGGTAATGCCGATTGAAACGGCATTAGATCGTAAAAAACATGGAACTAGCTAAGGCCATGGATCAAAGACTCAAAACTCTAAGAGAACCTGAAGCTCGCACTCAACTACTTAAAGCGCTGCTTAAAGAACAGCCAGGAGTTGCGAAACAACTGAAGAAGATACTTCAACAATCCAATGTTGTCAATTATGTATCTCAGACTCTACCCCTCCTGATACTGAGGTTGCCCTTTCCAACAGGACTATGGTTCATCCAGCCAGCGTTACGCAGAATCTGACTGACTTAGAGGAGCTCGAAAGTAGAGTTAAAATTATACATAATTTAACGCATCGAGCATATGAGCATACTTATAAAATGGCTATTCGTGCAGGGCTTGATCACCCGGCGCTGAAAGAAACCATACGTGAAGTATACCGACGCTGTACTGATTGTGAAAAGAACCAGATCAAGCGATACGGTTGGGCACCCCTAAAAAAGTGTGACAGAAGACCAACCGATGCGCCGAGTCATAGTCGATTTGGTTAAACTCCCGCGATCCAAGCATACTGGCGATGTATATATCTGTCATTTCTTATGTGTGGCTTCGGGCTATAACTTGCTTTATGCAATACCGAACAAACGTCCACAAACAGTGGCAGAATTATGCTATCACGTCTTTAATGACTTCGGTTTCCCGAGTACTATGTTCTGATAACGGTAGTGAGTTTTGTACCGACGTAATGGAGGCACTTATACTCGTATCAGGCATGACCCATAGGCGTGGTGTTCCTTACAAACCTCAAACGCAGGGTGCAAATGAGACACGTCATAGAGAACTTAAGAAACTCTTGCGTACCGCACTAGACGACGTTGAGGATATGTGGCCTTATCATTTGAAATGGGTTCAGACTCAAATGAATAACTGCATGAATCCTCAAACTGGAACACCCCGTTTCACTATTTTCTTTGGCCGCTATAGTGAATTACAAGCAACGTTTGATAAAACTGCGCCCGAGAAACACGCTACCCCGTGGCTACAAAAGATCGAGCATATGCAGAACGTTGTTTACCCCTGTTTACTGAGCACAAGAATCGCGTCCTACTTAAAGCGTATGACCGATGGAATAACACTAAGAACATTGTTCAGTTCAAAGTCGGCGATTGTTAACATTATAAATCGAAACGCCAACGTTACCGAACTCTCTTCTAAGACGATAGGACCTTTTGTTATTTCCTACCATGATGAGAAGAGTGATACTTACGAAGTGAATAACATTGATGGTACTAGCGCAACCAATCTAGGCACTCACCGTATCCCTACCTCCGAACTCTCATTCGCTCGCTCATTTGATTCTGATGTACCAGTTATGGAGTCACAAGTCAAAGATATAATTGACAAAACATCCGAAGACGGTTACACTTACTACAAGACCCGTTTCATGGATGGGACAGTAGCTTGGCTAACCTCCGATGCATTTCGTGAATCTCAAGACTTTCTTCGTATCTTTAATAAGAAATGGAATAAGCGTTTACATAAGAACACACGAGATAAACGAAAAGGGTTTCCTCAGGTGACTACAAACCCTGACGGATCTGAAATTCCTATTTGCCACCTACTTCTTACGTGACTAAACTTTCTGATCTGCTTACCAACAGTGCAGAAAATTGTTCAAACTTACTTACTAATGAAGAACAGCCTTTGGCTATTACCTTACCAAATAATAAACGTAAGGCGCCTACATCGGAAATGGTTACTGACCAAATACTAAACGACATAGAGTACAACATGAGTCTTGAACTCGTACATATAGGCACATACTTACTGATAAGTCATGACCGAAACCGTTTTACTTTGGTTTTCGCTTTACCAACTAGATCGTATCTTAACGTACGTTCGTAGTTCTAAAAGCTACTGGGGGGGCTATGTAGAAATACGGCCTCCGGTCAGTCTAAAATATCAAGATCAATTGAGATAATACATTGGTTTTATTTGTATTTTAAATAATTTAGTACAAGCTCTTTTTTCCAATATTTCCAAAGTGTTCTAAATTCACTTTGATGGCTCCAATAGCCTGAGTATTTGGTATGACTCATCTACTTGGACCTATTTGAGACATTAGTAGATGTAGGATATTATAAACCAAATT
>LUCW03000386.1:0-36246 GCA_001586965.3 Sphaeroforma sirkka | reverse complement strand
ACCTGGTGAGTTTTCCTGTGTTGAGTCAAATTAAGCCGCAGGCTCCACTCCTGGTGGTGCCCTTCCGTCAATTCCTTTAAGTTTCAGCCTTGCGACCATACTCCCCCGGAACCCAAAACTTTGATTTCTCATAAGGTGCTGATGGAGTCATATAATTAACTGCCACCAACTCCCTAGTCGGCATAGTTTATGGTTAAGACTACGACGGTATCTGATCGTCTTCTGATCCCTAACTTTCGTTCTTGATTAACGAAAACATCCTTGACAAATGCTTTCGCAGAAGTTAATCTTTCATAAATCCAAGAATTTCACCTCTGACAATTAAATATTAATGTCCCCAACTATTAAAAGTCCCAAACCCTGCCCACACTCAATTAAGAGCACACACAGTCTTTGAGAAGAAGAATGCGCCTAACAGTGCATACCTCACGGCAGACCATTACACACAATCCAAAAAATCCAACTACGAGCTTTTTTAACTGCAACAACTTTAATATACGCTATTGGAGCTGGAATTACCGCGGCTGCTGGCACCAGACTTGCCCTCCAATTGTTCCTCGTTAAGGGGTTTAAATTGTACTCATTCCAATTACAAGGCTTTTAAAAAGTCCTGTATTGTTATTTTTTTGTCACTACCTCCCCTGTGTCAGGATTGGGTAATTTGCGCGCCTGCTGCCTTCCTTGGAAGTGGTAGCCGTTTCTCAGGCTCCCTCCGGAATCGAACCCTAATTCTCCGTTACCTGTTGTAACCATGGTAAGCCAATACCTTACCATCGAAAGTTGATAGGGCAGAAATTTGAATGAAACGTCGCCGGCGCAAGGCCATGCGATCCGAAAAGTTATTATGAATCACCAAGAAACCGCCGAAGCGCATTGGTTTTGTATCTAATAAATACAGCCCTTCCGAAGTCGGGCTTTTTTCGCATGTATTAGCTCTAGAATTACCACGGTTATCCAAGTAGTAGATATTATCAAATAAACTATAACTGATTTAATGAGCCATTCGCAGTTTCACAATATAAATATTTATACTTAGACATGCATGGCTTAATCTTTGAGACAAGCATATGACTACTGGCAGGATCAACCAGGTAGCTATCTTACATACAAATCCATGTTTACACAATCTACTGCTAATTCTCAATTCCACCACTATGCGCAATTACACAGCCGTTTCATTTCAAACTATACACCATCTCCTGCAAACATAAATCGCATATTCCACCACAAGGGTGGAAAGGTAATTCAGCACAAATTGTTATCATATAACCCGTCACGAATGACGCATTACATGGTAATTGCCTACATCTGATCAGTACAATACTCATCAGGGTAAACAATATACACAAGTTTGCTGTACCTAAAATTTCTCCTACGTTAAGGATTCCAAAACATAATCACAATTATATACTGCTTTCAGTTTAATTCGACTGTTTGAAAACTTTAACATTTCCCACGTGTTGATATACAATGACCGACGTAATCTAATCAAAGTAAACCTACACGCAAATCGGTGAAAAGTAGAATTATGCATTGCAAAAGCAATACACATGTATTCTTCCGCGCCATTACTCGCCTAAGCTGTAATGGACTGAGAATGTGTTTGGTATTTGCTCGCTGACGGATATTGTATACTGGAACGGTAAAACAATTTCCAACAGCAAATACAAATAGAGGATGTCAGCGCATACAACTTCTTACAGATTTGAAAATATATACAGCAATGCATACATATTTGTAGACAGATGTAGACATGTCTTTTTTTTTTTAACAAAAAAAACAGAAATCTGTAGTTATATATGTTCATCTAAAGTTGAATCTAATTCATTCTTAAGCACAGGTTTTCAATAGAGAATTTCAAATTTAAAAGTTACATTTCGAAAGATATTCGGATGCAAGTTAATCATAACGTTAAAGCTTATCGTAAATACAATTTCCAAAGAAACATGAACTCACAAAAAAAGCTCACTGCAACAATTAACAAACAACCGCATACAATACGAAATGGCACTTGGATAATAAAACGACCAATGAAAACGAAGCCATACACAATGAATAGCAAATCAGCCAATAGAAACACACATATACATCAATGTGTAGGGATTTAAGCCAATTTGATTGGCTCTCCTACAAAAAATTCGCTAAAAAATTCACGAGTTTACGCCAATCATCTAAAATAGAACATTTTCTTGAAAGTTTTTTTTTGAAAAAAATGTGGGAAAAACTCTCAACCCCTAAACTTAGAACTCGGGGCTTATTTCATCGATTTTCATCCCTGAAATTAATCCTGTGTTTCGTTGACTATGTCCTTTTTTTTAGTAATCGAGATGATAGTCAATCTTTTCTCAACCGACCCCCCCCGACCGGAACTGTTGGTATCCATTATGGTACCTCCAGACGAAGGGACCCCAGTGATAGACTACAGTAGTAGGCGTATTTCTATATACGTTAATAATGTTTTACGTCGTCAGCTCGAGAGTAATATGGGACTTGTTCTCAAATTAATATAAGTATAGGTGGGTCAGCCTGAGAGAACGTAAGAGTAATTTGAGACTTCTTCTCAGATTATTATGTTTATAGAAAACGGGCCACCGGCTAGCCGAGAGCCGAGGTCGAGAGACTGAGTGTGGTAACAGCGGCTAGCCGAGAGCCGAGGTCCGAGACGGAGTGTGGTAACAGAGAATATGATATATTTATTTCTAGAAAATATATCCGAGTGCTAAAGTGTTCTGCATAAGGTTTCTCATACTGATCATATGAGTTTTACCCTGGCCAACGCAAGTGGTTCAACACTAGTACAAACACCATCAGTATATAACTGAGGGTGAGATCATAAATAAATCCATTCGAATGCACCATACATTAGATACACTAGCACTTTACTATTAGTCCCCACACCGCACGCTAACAACTTAGATTTAAAGTCTACTACATTGTACTCTATCACCCAGTGTCTCATTACCTCTTGAACCTGGACACCCATATATCACCTGCTCAGACAAAGGAATTGTCAGACGACAATTTGAGCATCTGCGTGTTAAAATGAATGCAATTGTATCGTCTACGGGTTTTCCAAATCAATAGCTGCCCTGTGAGTTAGATGGCCATTCCTCCGGCGTCTGCTTGTCCAAAGTCACTGAGCATGTTTTCAGAGTCCGTGGAGAGTTCATCACTCTGCGAAATGAATCAATGAACTGCTTCACTGATGACGACAAATTTTGCGGAGTAACAATTGCCAAGTGCAAATCCGCTGGTTCCAAACAATTCTGCCAGGGAATTTAATCACAGTTGTCAATTCCTGAGCACTACTAGGGCCACAAACTCTGTCGGCATCTCATCGGGTGCCAGAACCTCTTCTGCTCGTTTTTTTTAGGATGTTCCAACATACGCTTCTTGCGAGTAACGTGCACATTATCGTGTGGTGCCACTTGAGGGAATAGGCTTTGCGCGACGAATTCTGCGTTTCACTGGGCTGATTCGCTTTCTATCGTCAGCTCCGCCGATGATTAAATGACCAGTTGATGTTGTCATTAAGCCATTATATTGCAAGAATGATTAAAGTAACTGGTATAACTCGGAAATCAAAACCTACTACGTTAAAGTAGCTGACGAAAGAGAGATTACGTGTCGAAACATGACCATAGATTTGAGGTTTACCCTCACTGATCAATAGACAACAGTTGCAAAGGCGGTCGTCTGTAACACTTCGCCAGACTACGATTTGATAGTGGGAATCAGGATTTCCAACTCAGCGAACGTAGACCCATGAAGTCTTTGTATAAGCCTCCTAGGACCGTGAGGAGATGATATCTCGATTCACGAAGAAGCTAAAGAATCTTATCTTTGAGAATAACGAGATCAAGATTACCGACTGGGCTCAGTTCAAGTTCGACAATGAATACGTGGGTTTAGACTTGACAATAGTAGACTATTCGAAGTTGAATGTCCAACACAAAAACTACGTAGCGTGGCGTCACGAACAGGTAGCCTGAGAACAGGTTAGGCATGGTTGGAAGACGGAGTAATTGCAGTCAACTACGAACCGGCTCCAGTCAACCCTGCACTTTTGGCGGTAGACCAGTTTAACTCCGATGGCACGTTAAACAAGGTTCGCATGTGATTTAATGTGAGCCCTATAAACGCGATTATACCTACACACAACTTTCGCTTATCGTGAATTAATGAATTGCTGAGAAGAATGGATGGGGGGCGAAGATATATTTTTCGACCATCGATTGGAAGCAAGGCTACCACCAAATGAAGATATGCAAACCACACTGGAAGTATAATTTACCTTCACTTAGGATGGACAGCAGTATCTGTTCAAGGGAGCACCATTTGGTCTACATACGTTTCCAGCCTCTTTCAAAAGATCATGCAGGACCCGTTGAGAGATATGGACAATGTACAGGTATATATCGACGATAAAGTGGTATTTACTAAAACCAAAGAGGAGTATGATAGTGTTGTGTGTGAGGTTTTAGCTACGCTGAATATGTATATGTGCGAAATCAACAGCAACAAGGTCAGTTTGGTGTAAATGAGATACATTTGTTGGGATATCAGGTCTCTGGGGACGATATTTGTGATCGACCACGGAAAGGTCGAACACTTGCTGGATCGGAGAACCCCACTACAAGCAAAGATATTAACAGCATGTGCGGATTCGTCAACTTCCTGTCAGATGCAGTTCCACACTTGGCAAGCTACCTTATGCCTTCGAACATTTACGATGTCACAAGGCTAGATTGGCAGCGTTGTGGGTTAATGAATGTGATGATGCCTTTTAGCAGCTCCAAACAGTGGTTCAGCGGGCTCCAGTAGTCCAGCCACCGAAACATGGAGTACCATTCATGGTGGCTACAGACGCATCCGTCATGGCGTTAGGAGGCGTTCTGTATCAAATGATTGACGGGAAACCGAGATACGTGCAGTTCTTTAGCAGGGGCTATGAACTCGTCACAAATCAACTACCCGACGGTGCAACAAGAGCTGTTGGCTATTGTGACTGAAATCGAAGATTGGTTAAAAACAGGGTCTAATTGAAATCAATTATGATGCAACCCCAGTTAACTTAGCTCTCTTAACGGTCGATCGATATGAATCTGATGGAACATTTAGTAAAACAAGAGTAGTACTAGACCTGTCGCCAATCAACAAACTAATTCCGCAACATAGTTTTCCCTTACCTAAGATAAGCGAGATACTACGCAAAATGGAGGGTGCGACTATCTTTTCCAAGATAGACTTAAAAGCTGCATTCCATCAACTACAGATATATGAGCCTCATAGGAAATACTTTTCCTTTACTTGGCAAGGTAAGAAGTACCAGTTTAAAGGTGCACCTGAAGGCTTACACATGTTACCTTCTTTCTTCCAACAAGTTATGATGGAATTATTTGCGGACCTGTCGTATAACGTATCAGTCTATTTAGATGATATAGTTATCTTTACAAAGACAGCACATGAACATGCTAAACTCGTTAAAAGCGACTTAATCATGCTAAACTTAAGATTAACGAAGACAAGTGTTCTTTTGCTAAAGATACTATACACTTACTTGGCTACAAAGTATCTGCAGCAGGGGTAGAAATTGATCCTGGCAAGAAACAGTTTCTGTTGGATTTATCAACACCAATTACTGGAAGAGATGTGAACTCTGTGTGTGGGTTTGTTAACTTCTTCTCGGATTCGGTACCGCATCTTTCTCATTACTTAAAGCCTTTCAGTCACCTACGGCTGCACAAAGGACCTTTGGGAAAGCTTTGGACTAAAG
Organism: Sphaeroforma sirkka; assembly: GCA_001586965.3. Classification (NCBI taxonomy): domain Eukaryota; class Ichthyosporea; order Ichthyophonida; genus Sphaeroforma; species Sphaeroforma sirkka. The sequence goes on along the minus strand of LUCW03000386.1, from coordinate 30,470 downwards.
AATGTGATGATGCATTTAAACTAGTCAAAAGTAGAGTAATGGACGCACCCATCATGCAGTACCCTGTGGATGGTGTCCCATTCCAAGTAGCAACCGACGCTTCAGATCGAGCGGTAGGTGGAGTGCTTTACCAAACGATAAATGGTAAACCGCGCTACATACAATTCTTTAGCAAGAGTTATAATAAGAGCCAACGGAATTACCCTACCGTTAAACAAGAGCTCCTTGATATAGTTACTGCGCTAAGACAGTTTAAAGACTACCTTTATGGAAGTTACTTTACTGTCGCCTGTGATCAAAAGTCTTTAACATACTTAAAGATATGAACCCTGATTCACAGTTGGTGAGCCGCTGGCATGACATTATTGCCAAGTTCGCTTTTAATATAACACACATACCAGGAATACATAACCATCTTCCTGACATGCTCTCTCGACTTGTGCCCGACTACCAGAAAACAGTCAAGGAGTTATTAGCAACCGATTGGATGCTAAATAAGAAATGGTTTAACCTCGCTCAATCACGATGGGGTCCATTTACTGTTGATATGTTCGCCGCAGAACATAACAAACAGGTTTCTGAATATAGGTCGTTGACTCATCCTAAAGGTGATGCATTTCAGCTTGACTTATCAAAGCATAATGCGTGGGCTAACCCACCTTGTCAACTTATCGCACAGTTGTTAAATTATGTTAATATTACTAAATCTACCATTACGCTGTGTTGTCCCTTACGTAACTCCGACCCATGGATACGTGATTTAATTAATATGATTCAAGACGAACCTATTTATGTCGACCGTGAAACCGACACGTTTTTGTATCAGGGATCCTATTCTATTAAGAAGACACCTTGGAAACACACCATTGTTTGTCGCATCGGTCCTGCAGGTACCACTAAGTGGAAACCCTCAACCGAATTCTTAGCTAAACTAGAGGAGTCTAAAGAGTTTGAACAAAAGCTCAAGACTCGTACAACACATGCACCCAACAAGATTGCAGTCGAGGTAATGCCGATTGAAACGGCATTAGATCGTAAAAAAACATGGAACTAGCTAAGGCCATGGATCAAAGACTCAAAACTCTAAGAGAACCTGAAGCTCGCACTCGACTACTTAAAGCGCTGCTTAAAGAACAGCCAGGAGTTGCGAAACAACTGAAGAAGATACTTCAACAATCCAATGTTGTCAATTATGTATCTCAGGAGTCTACCCCTCCTGATACTGAGGTTGCCCTTTTCAACAGGACTATGGTTCATCCAGCCAGCGTTACACAGAATCTGACTGACTTAGAGGAGCTCGAAAGTAGAGTTAAAATTATACATAATTTAACGCATCGAGCATATGAGCATACTTATAAAATGGCTATTCGTGCAGGGCTTGATCACCCGGCGCTGAAAGAAACCATACGTGAAGTATACCGACGCTGTACTGATTGTGAAAAGAACCAGATCAAGCGATACGGATGGGCACCCCTAAAAAAAGTGACAGAAGACCAACCGATGCGCCGAGTCTTAGTCGATTTGGTTAAACTCCCGCGATCCAAGCATACTGGCGATGTATATATCTGTCATTTCTTATGTGTGGCTTCGGGCTATAACTTGCTTTATGCAATACCGAACAAACGTCCACAAACAGTGGCAGAATTATGCTATCACGTCTTTAATGACTTCGGTTTCCCCGAGTACTATGTTCTGATAACGGTAGTGAGTTTTGTACCGACGTAATGGAGGCACTTATACTCGTATCAGGCATGACCCATAGGCGTGGTGTTCCTTACAAACCTCAAACGCAGGGTGCAAATGAGACACGTCATAGAGAACTTAAGAAACTCTTGCGTACCGCACTAGACGACGTTGAGGATATGTGGCCTTATCATTTGAAATGGGTTCAGACTCAAATGAATAACTGCATGAATCCTCAAACTGGAACACTCCCGCTTCACTATTTCTTTGGCCGCTATAGTGAATTACAAGCAACGTTTGATAAAACTGCGCCCGAGAAACACGTTACCCCGTGGCTACAAAAGATTGAGCATATGCAAAACGTTGTTTACCCCTGTTTACTCGAGCACAAGAATCGTGTCCTACTTACAGCGTATGACCGATGGAATAACACTAAGAACATTGTTCAGTTCAAAGTCGGCGATTACGTTAACATTATAAATCGAAACGCCAACGGTACCGAACTCTCTTCTAAGACGATAGGACCTTTTGTTATTTCCTACCATGATGAGAAGAGTGATACTTACGAAGTGAATAACATTGATGGTACTAGCGCAACTAATCTAGGCACTCACCGTATCCCTACCTCCGAACTCTCATTCGCTCGCTCATTTGATTCTGATGTACCAGTTATGGAGTCACAAGTCAAAGATATAATTGACAAAACATCCGAAGACGGTTACACTTACTACAAGACCCGTTTCATGGATGGGACAGTAGCTTGGCTAACCTCCGATGCATTTCGTGAATCTCGCGACTTTCTTCGTATCTTTAATAAGAAATGGAATAAGCGTTTACATAAGAACACACGAGATAAACGAAAAGGGTTTCCTCAGGTGACTACAAACCCTGACGGATCTGAAATTCCCTATTTGCCACCTACTTCCTACGTGACTAAACTTTCTGATCTGCTTACCAACAGTGCAGAAAATTGTTCAAACTTACTTACTAATGAAGAACAGCCTTTGGCTATTACCTTACCAAATAATAAACGTAAGGCGCCTACATCGGAAATGGTTACTGGACCAAATACTAAACGACATAGAGTACAACATGAGTCTTGAACTCGTACATATAGGCACATACTTACTCGATAAGTCATGACCGAAACCGTTTTTTTACTTTGGTTTTCGCTTTACCAACTAGATCGTATCTTAACGTACGTTCGTAGTTCTAAAAGCTACTGGGGGCTATGTAGAAATACGACCTCCGGTCAGTCTAAAATATCAAGATCAATTGAGATAATACATTGGTTTTATTTGTATTTTAAATAATTTAGTACAAGCTCTTTTTTCCAATATTTCCAAAGTGTTCTAAATTGACTTTGATGGCTCCAATAGCCTGAATATTTGGTATGACTCATCTACTTGGACCTATTTGAGACATTAGTAGATGTAGGATATTATAAACTAAATTTTATAATCTCCGAACTACTACTTATAGATTTTGGTCCTCCCGCCAATCTCCAAAATCCAATAAGTCTTTTTTTTTTTTTTAACTTTTCTTCAGATGGAACTTTATTTATATCAGCTAATGTATTAACGTGACTTACGTTATTATGTCTATTTACAAATTAGGCAAGTGGTCATGAACACTTAGTACTTCTAGTGAAAATTATTCAATAAAGAACAGCTAGAGGTACGCCCTGTGTGATCGAGGATATTTAGGCTCTTAACAAGAGGCAGTCCCGATCATTCTTACACAAGCTACCACTGCTAAATCCTAACTGACTAAATTGTATTTTAGTTTAATATAGTTTGAAACCTAGTAATTTCCATCGAAGTTTACACTTATGCCTTTCGAACATTTACGATGTCACAAGGCTAGATTGGCAGCGTTGTGGGTTAAAGAATGTGATGATGCCTTTTAGCAGCTCAAAACAGTGGTTCAGCGGGCTCCAGTAGTCCAGCCACCGAAACATGGAGTACCATTCATGGTGGCTACAGACGCATCCGTCATGGCGTTAGGAGGCGTTCTGTATCAAATGATTGACGGGAAACCGAGATACGTGCAGTTCTTTAGCAGGGCTATGGACTCGTCACAAATCAACTACCCGACGGTGCAACAAGAGCTGTTGGCTATTGTGACTGCACTCACTCATTTTAAGGACTGGGGATTTTAGAACCCCAACTCACAATTGGTCAGTCGATGGCACGATACGAATGCAAATTTTCCATTTAGCATCACACATACCGGGGATGCATACTCACTTATCGGATATGCTGTCACGCTTTGTACCGTACTTCAACAAAATGGGCCGAGAGTTACTAGCTACGGATTGGATGGCCAATTCTAGATGGTTTAAGATTGCGACAACAGGGTTTTAGGGTTTTATAAAACCCTAATACCCTTGACATGTTTGCAGCACATCATAATGCGCAGCTGCTGCGATACCGGACTCTGAAACATCCAGAAGGTGATGAGTTTCAAATCGACTTAACAGATGAGAACGCATGGGCGAATCCACCGTGGTTGTTGATATCACAGTTGCTAATTATGTACATATACAAGATGGTACCATCACGTTGTGTTGTCCCGTAAGACATTCAGATAAATAGCTCCCACAGTTGATATCGATGGTACAATGTGAGCCCATATATGTGGATAGAGAGGTAGATACTTTCTCTACCAGGGTACCCGTGCAGGTCAGAAGATGCCTTGGCGATATACAATCATATGTCGAATAGGTCCAGTTGGAACATCCAAATGAACACAGTTCGAGACCTTCAAGGGTTTAGAGTTTAGGGTTTTAGCGAGACCTTCAAGCGTAAGGTTGAAGAATCCAGGATTCCATTCTTGACACCTAAGTTTCAACGAGAGGCTGAGACGACACACGAAACTGCAGTATGCGTTACCGAGGTACAATCTAATCCTACAGTAACAAAGAGGAACAAGTCATTAGCGAAAGCATTCTACAAGGAGATACGTTCTGACAGGGACGATTTTCCAGATGTATACCACCATGCTACTCAACCCATGGACAAGGAGTACATTAGTAGAATTCACACGGCCGATCTTTCAAGCGAGATGAGACAAGACGAATCTTCAAGTCCCAGTGATGTAGTAGCGGAATCCTAACCTCCAGACATTGACTCAGCGAGTTCATCGGAGGACGACATTCTGAAGTGGTTAAGGCAAAATTATGCGCTTAAACACGTGGATAAGGTTATGACTGAGAAAGATTGCAAGAGCAATTATACACCCAAAGCTTAGGCAATATATATCTCAGGTGCATCACAAATGCAACGACTGCGAAGATAGCCGGATCAAGCGCTATGGATATGCCCCATTAAAGATTGTATCAGAAGACGAATTGTGACGCAGGGTTATCATTGATTTGGTTGAGCTACCCACGTCCGAACACACGAAAGATAAGTATGTCTGTCACGTGTTTGAAGTTGCTTCACGATGTAACGTTCTATATCCTCTGAAAGACAAATCAACACCCACTGTGGCTGAGTGCATATATAAGTGTTTCGCAGATTTTGGCTGGCCAGCTATTGTATGTACCTACAACGTTAGTGAGTTTACAGGAGATATCCTGACGACACTCTTACTCGTTGCGGGATCATGTCACAAGATGGGCGTATCTTTTAAGCCTCAGACACAAGGTGCGAATGAGGTACGACACAGAAAGGTGAAGGAGTTCAAGCGTGGAGCCTTGCTAGACAATGCTGGCATGTGGCCATACTCAACTAACTGGGTACAGACACAAATGAACAAGACACCGGATTTAGTCACTGGTACAACACCCGCTCACTATTTCAGGGGCCGTTAAAGTGAATTACATGTACCTTTCAACAAGGATTCTCAGGAACACCATGTTTTACCATGTTTAGAGAAGATGCGTCGTACCAGAGATGTCGTCTTTTCTTGCTTGAGAGAGATAAGGACATCGCACTCAAGAAGAGACAGAAGCGATGGAAGGATTCGAAGGATATGTTTTAGGGTTTTAGAGTCGAGTTTGAGGTGGGCGATATAGTCAACATCACGGCTCGCAACTCTGACACGACTGTGCATAGGGCTAAATACATTGGACCATTCAAGGTATCAGTGGCCGATAAGAAGAGCAGAACATACGAAGTAAACAAAGTAGACGGTTCAAGTGCTCTTAATATCGGGTAACATCGAATTCCGACGACAGAAATCATCCTTCGTCGCACACGTAGAGTTACTACATCTCTTATGTCTTATGTGTTCAAGAAAATTCTTGGGAAGTACAAACATGAGGACATGACTTACCATACAACGGAGTTTGCAGATTGCACACAATACGATCTACCCCCATCTGCATTCGATGGCCCAGACGTATTGAAGGTTTTTAATACAATGCGAAGTTTGGCAAAGTTCTACACAAGAACAAGGTAGACGCAGAGGCTATCTTACCTACAAACAAACGTCCTATGTTACAAACAAACGTTCTGATGTTAATCCGCAGACAACATTCATTCCCATGGAATGTACGTACTCCCTAAAGGCACGAAGAAACCGGAACCCGTCGATGTACACCAACGACTGGCACAGGATTTGGAAGCCAATGCAAAAATTGCCGACAACGCGCGCTGCCGTCTGGAAGGGAGTGAGGTATCCATCCCAGTAACCCATGAACAAGTGTTGCAGATGCGGAGATCGACATGTAACTTCGTATCCAATCGATGGCTTCCCTATGTGGATGAACAAGTGAAGAAGTGGTTGATAGATTTGGTGATTACGAAACGAACGACACCAACGACTGTTAATCTTCCTCTCCTTGCGGTACCGACATTCGATGCAGAAGGCAACGTCAAGAAGGTATGCGTGTGTTTAGATATGCGTGCCGTTAACGCGCTTATTTCTGGTGACCAGTTCCTGATCCCCAAGGTCAACGAACTTATATCTCGCCTCAAGAGTAAGAAGTACTACACGACGCTGGACATATCGGCAGCATACCACAGGCTGCCCATCCATCCAGACTCACAATACTTATTTAGTTTTACACACGAACGTTATCTGTACTCGTTCACATCAGCACCGTTCGGTCTTCATGTACTCACGCAGCAGTTCCAACGTACCTTGAGTACGATACTTGATGGCTTACCGGTTCACCACTATATCGATGACATAGTTATCGCCAGTGACGATTATGACTAACACGTTAGGACGGTGCAGATGGTGATACAATGCTTAACATACCACATTTTTAAGCTTAACCCTGCCAAGTGCCACTTCACTATTTCCGAAGTCATGATCCTAGGGAAGAAAGTATCGGCACAAGGCATTGACATTGACCATGAAAAGCAGGTCAAGTTGATCGACTGGCCCACACCACTACGGTACAAAGATATAGCCTCGGTGTTGGGTTTAGCAAATTACCTCCACGAACATCTGCCTAATTTCGCGAACACGGTTGCACCCTTGCGCGAATTTTGCAAACTCAAACCAAAGGAGTTGATGGGTGATCGTTGGGAGGAGAGATATGCACAGGCGTGGCAGGCAATGAAGGACGCAGTGGTGAATGCTGTGGCGTTACACTTTCCGGTCGACGGCATTCCATTGAATTTGGAAACCGACGCTAGCGATTACGGTTTGGGGGGAGCGCTATTCCAATGGGTCGACGGTAAGAAACATTTCCCAATGTTCTTTAGTAAGACCCTGAACCATGCGCAACAGATCTACGCCACACCTATGAAGGAGTTACTGGCATTGGTATATGGACTGGCACATTTCAGGGAATACTTGGATGGGCAAGGTTTGCCGTCTTCACGGACCACAAGGCCTTTGTGTATATGAACACACAGCTCAAGCTTAATCCGACGCTTCAGAGATGGCATCATATCATCGCGCCATTCAACTTCACCATATCACAGGAGAGACAAATGTGCACCCGGACATGTTAAGTAGAGTACACGAGGGGACAGCAGAGCAGGACGAACTCGAAATAATGTATACAGCCTGCTGGCAGTTATCCCCTAGATACTTTGAACAAGCGCAACAACACTTCGGACCGAATGGCATAGATGTATTTGTGGACCCAACTAACGCTCAGCTTCCTCGGTTCTGGACGAAGGATGATGGGGAAGGAGCGTTTGCCCACGACTGGTCGATAGTCGATGGATGGATGAACCCGCCTTGGGAACAGATACACAGGATGTTACACAAGATACGAGCCGACGGCGCACGGGCCACAGTATGCCTACCATGGGTACCAAGAGCACCATGGTTCTACCTGTTCAAGCAGTTATTGCAGACAGAACCGGTGCTGGTACCACGGACACCACACACGTTCCTCAAGTACGCTAAGTACGCATGTGGGAAGACACCATGGGGTCATACCGTAGTAGCACGGGTGGGTCCTCCCAATGGGTTCAAACTGGACCCGCTGCTTTCACAGCGACTTGGTTATGCAGAACCAAAGCATACAAAATGTAGTAAACACATCAAAATACGATACTGAAACCTACTGAGTCTCCCTGAGGCTCAGTGCGGTGTATTTATTTTATATTTGATTGTCTACGTAGTCTACAAATAATTCATCTCGTGTGAATTAATAGTAAACTAATTCTAACTCCACACTAATAGTGGTTTAAGGGAACTTTACTACACTCCCTCAAGCTCAAGCGTCACCAGTGATTAAAGAGCTTCAAAAATAAATGACCTCTTAAACTATTGAAAATTAAACATATAGAACTAGTAGTGTAAATTAAAATAATATATATATATATAAACTAGTGAAAATCCTTCTGCTGAGTAAGTTCGTGCCTTGGAAACTGGTCTTTTGAACCATCCCGGCTGTGCTGGTATATTTCATCCCTGAAATTAATCCTGTGTTTCGTTGACTATGTCTATATATATTACATTGCAGTTTTTAAAATTCCAGAATTGTTCAGAAAAGAATCGAGTCAGAAATACCATTCTGCGTAAGAACTTGGTACAACAACCCTAAATTCAGTACCAAATTTGCCATTTCATACAAACCCTAAAACTGTGAAGATGTTTAGCTTGAATATGTCAGAAAGCTATGATTTACTATGATTTGAAGCTTTAATCGTAGTTGAGGTTGTAATAGCTCATAAACTTGTCGGTTTACGACATTTTGCCCATATGAACTCGTTTCTCGTCAAAGAGTACGATAGAGAAAGTAATAGCTCTTAAAAACAAACTCACGAATCTCTGCAATCAAGTAATTCAGTATACCCATGTGTGCACCAATGTTATTTCACGTATGAGCTGAAATCTATCCGTCGGCTTCAAGTTGTTTTTTTTTTTGCGTTTTGCGTGACTAGCACCATGTAGATAGTATTCCCTTGTTCCCTACGAAAGTCATGCGGTGATAAATGTGTCGTGTAGAATTGAAGTTTATTGCTGCACTCACTAAAATGTGCTCGTGAAACTATGCAGCATACGAGTACTAGAGAATATTAAAACGCTAAAACATCCAACATCACATCCCAAAACCCAGGATTCTCGATTCCTGAGTTCATGGTCCACGTCCAATATGTATATATTCTTAATACTAGATTCAATACAAACAAAGCGGGAACTGCCAAATACCTACAGGATATCCGACAAGTGAGAGAAACACTCAACTGAAAATCTGAGATACAAAAACCTAATTTACAAAATATAAGCATACAAAGTCGATGATCTTAATACATGATATGTAGTAACCTCACGTTTGGGACGAAGATGGTTTCTGCCTTCGTAATGTAATGCTTCAGGGTTTCACAGCTTAGATTTCCGCCAAATATATAGAACTATTCTTAGCTGGTGGCGTAAGGGTTAGGCGTGCCTTACCTGCGGATTCCTGAGCTATGACTGAACAACTTGCCCCGTGTCAACGAGGGTACGCATATCATGGTCGTTTACGTGTAAAATAACATATGCACGGTTGTCGGTCAAACATTATTGTTGCCATACGTCCAAAAGACAAGCACATGTTGACGTCAGACACCGCAGTATCTCAACCCGAGTTTGTCTTATCTATTCATCCCGCTGGCCCTTCTTCGGCTTTCATAACTTACCTTCACTCTGTACGTATGACTCGTCGACCAAGTCATGAATATGAAATACTTAGTTCTATCCTATCTCTGCTGGTGGTTGATCTGTACGTATGACTCGTCGACCAAGTCATGGGATATGAAATACTTCATTCACTCCTATCTTGGCTGGCGGTTGATCAGGCATTTGATCACCGTCCACTAAGTTGGCTGGAGGCCGGAAATTATTACCTGATGATCCGTGTAGCGTACGCGTCGATATACCCAAAGCCGATGTACGTTGTATAGGAACCCTGTCACCTGGCGCGTCATGAGGGTTAAAGAGACTTCTGCTGCCGCACGTTTGCTTGTATTGATGCTTCAGGATTAAATATGCGAGTCGCGGCTATGTCATTGCATGGTTTATGACAAAATTCTTCTCAAAGCGCGATCACCCATTGTTAATATTTCGATACAGTGCTGTGACCTATTGTACACTACCGTTTGTTTCCGAATCAAACTAGACATACACGTAACTCTATTGCTCAGTCGACGATACAAACAGGGGCTGTGCACTTTACCTTCTGATGTTTATGCATGTGTATTCTCGTCACATATTGAATTAGTATCAAACCCCTAGACCCTATTGCCTGATGACCCGTGTGGCGTACGCGTCGATATGCCCAAGGCCGAGCTGTTTAGGAGCCCTATCACCTGGCGCATTGAGGTTAGCTTGTGTATTTGCATCAGCACGCAATTATGACCGCAAACGTATAACAAATGTTGCGGTCGTTCTGATTTGTCTTATATATATATATATATATATATATATATATATATATATATATATATATATGTATTTATATATCAAATCATGCTTACTGCAAGTTTACGTGAGAATCCCTGGTTCGAGGCTACGCAACAGAGCTTTAAGCCATTATCTTGTAAGAATGATAAGTTGGAGAAGGCGAAGGGTGCTGTAACAAAGCTGAAAACATGGAAAAAGCAGAGCGAGATGATAGTCAATCTTTTCTCAACCGACCCCCCGACCGGAACTGTTGGCATCCATTATGGTACCTCCAGACGAAGGGACCCCAGTGATAGACTACAGTAGTAGGCGTATTTCTATATACGTTAATAACGTTTTACGTCGTCAGCTCGAGAGTAATATGGGACTTGTTCTCAAATTAATAAAAGTATAGGTGGGTCAGCCTGAGAGAACGTAAGAGTAATTTGAGACTTCTTCTCAGATTATTATGTTTTTAGAATACGAGCCACCGGCTAGCCGAGAGCCGAGGTTCGAGACTGAGTGTGGTAACAGAGGCTAGCCGAGAGCCGAGGTCCTAGACGGAGTGTGGTAACAGAGAATATGATATATTTATTTCTAGAAAATATATCCGAGTGCTAAAGTGTTCTGTATAAGGTTTCTCATGCTGATCATATGAGTTTTTACCCTGGCCAACCCAAGTGGTTGAACACTAGTACAAACACCATCAGTATATAACTGGGGGTGAGATCATAAATAAATCTATTCGAATGTACCATACATTAGATACACTAGCACTTTACTATTAGTCCCCACACCGCACGCTAACAACTTAGATTTAAAGTCTACTATATTGTACTCTAACACCCAGTGTCTTACTACCTCTGGAACCTGGACACCCATATATCACCTGCCCAGACACAGGAATTGTCAAACGACAATTTGAGCATCAAGTGCAAACCCGCTGGTTCCAAACAATTCTGCCAGGGATTTTAATCACAGTTGTCAATTCCTGAGCACTACTAGGGCCACAAACTCTGTCGGTATCTCATCGGGTGCCAGAACCTCTTCTGCTCGTTTTTTTTAGGTGTTCCAACATACGCTTCTTGCGAGTAACGTGCACATTATCGTCTGGTGCCACTTGAGGAAATAAGCTTTGCGCGACGAATTCTGCGTTTTACTGGGCTGGTTCGCTTTCTATCGTCAGCTCCGCCGATGGTTAAATGACCAGTTGATGTTGTCCATGCTTTCGTTGAGTGTTGGGGAGCCCAGGGTGGTTGCGATTTTGGTGCTACCTGTTACATAGAATAATCAACCTCCGATGCCATTTGGCAGTCGCCATTGAGAATTCACGAAGTTGGCTGAGTTCCCACCGAATTCACTGGAAGATCCCTGTGGCTTCCTGCGCATGGGTCAACATTCCCAAGCGGTCACCCCGACCAGTAATCAACTCGGAATGTTGTTTGGACTTGTTCATCTTAGATACCAATTGTTGGGCCTCAGTAACTACCTTAATTGTGTCCTCAGGTGTCGAATCCATAAATAATGCTGTCTCCACCCTGGCACAAATCAAAGCACCACATAGTCGTTGCCACAGTCGTTCATAAGCCTACTTGCCCATCTCAGGTACCGGTGTGTAGTTGTATGTCCTTTCGTTATGGTAAGCAAAAAAAAATATATATATATATATATATATATACAGTAGTTCGGTCACTTAACAATGTCGTTAAACCCGAGTGGCGCTTAGTGTAATGTTAAGTTTTAAGAACTTCAAGGTGGAAGAGAAGTCAAAAAAGCTCTAGTTGGGACGAGAGTCAATCATCGCCAGAGTTCGAGGAACCATAATCTTCAGGAAGTGACAATCTTGCCGAATCTTGTCACTGAAACAAAAGAATGCACCGCAAGATGAGCGCGTCATACTAGATGTACGAGTTAATGGGCATGAAACAAAAGCGTTGTTGGATCCGGGCTCGCAGATTTCATATACATATATCATCGAGATTCTGTAAAGTAACTGATGTAACTCAGTAATCAAAACCTACCATGTTAAAGTAGCTGACGAAAGAGAGATTACGTGTCGAAACATGACCATAGATTTGAGGTTTACCCTCACTGATCAATAGACAACAGTTGCAAAGGCGGTCGTCTGTAACACTTCGCCAGACTACGATTTGATAGTGGGAATCAGGATTTCCAACTCAGCGAACGTAGACCCATGAAGTCTTTGTATAAGCCTCCTAGGGCCGTGAGGGAGGTGATATCTCAATTCACGAAGAAGCTAAAGAATCTTATCTTTGAGAATAACGAGATCAAGATTACCGACTGGGCTCAGTTCAAGTTCAACAATGAATACGTGGGTTTAGACTTGACAATAGTAGACTATTCGAAGTTGAATGTCCAACGCAAAACTACGTAGCGTGGCATCACGAACAGGTAGTCCGAGAACAGGTTAGGCATGGTTGGAAGACGGAGTAATTGCAGTCAACTACGAACCGGCTCCAGTCAACCCTGCACTTTTGGCGGTAGATCAGTTTAACTCCGATGGCACGTTAAACAAGGCTCGCATGTGATTTAATATGAGCCCTATAAACGCGATTATACCTACACACAACTTTCGCTTATCGTGAATTAATGAATTGCTGAGAAGAATGGAAGGGGCGAAGATAGTTTTTCGACCATCGATTGGAAGCAAGGCTACCACCAAATGAAGATATGCAAACAACACTGGAAGTATAATTTCACCTTCACTCAGGATGGACAGCAGTATCTGTTCAAGGGAGCACCATTTGGTATACATATGTTTCCAGCCTTCTTTCAATAGATCATGCAGGACCCGTTGAGAGACATGGAAATGTACAGATATATATCGACGATATAGTGGTATTTACTAAAACCAAAGAGGAGTATGATAGAGTTGTGCGTGAGGTTTTAGCTAGGCTGAACATGCATATGTGCGAAATCAACAGCAACAAAGGTCAATTTGGTATAAATGAGATACATTTGTTGGGATATCATGTCTCTGGGGACGATATTATGATCGACCCCGGAAAGGTCGAACACTTGCTGGATTGGAGAACCCCCACTACAAGCAAAGATATTAACAGCATGTGCGGATTCGTCAACTTCCTGTCAGATGCAGTTCCACACTTGGCAAGCTACCTTATGCCTTTCGAACATTTACGATGTTCCAAGGCTAGATTGGCAGCGTTGTGGGTTAAAGAATGTGATGATGCCTTTTAGCAGCTCAAAACAGTGGTTCAGCGGGCTCCAGTAGTCCAGCCACCGAAACATGGAGTACCATTCATGGTGGCTACAGACGCATCCGACATGGCGTTAGGAGGCGTTCTGTATCAAATGATTGACGGGAAACCGAGATACGTGCAGTTCTTTAGCAGGGCTATGAAATCGTCACAAATCAACTACCCGACGGTGCAAAAAGAGCTGTTGGCTATTGTGACTGCACTCATTCTTTTTAAGGACTGGGGATTTTAGAACCCCAACTCACAATTGGTCAGTCGATGGCACGATACGAATGCAAATTTTCCATTTAGCATCACACATACCGGGGATGCATACTCACTTATCGGATATGCTGTCACGCTTTGTACCGTACTTCAACAAGATGGGCCGAGAGTTACTAGCTACGGATTGGATGGCCAATTCTAGATGGTTTAAGATTGCGACAACAGGGTTTTAGGGTTTTATAAAACCCTAATACCCTTGACATGTTTGCAGCACATCATAATGCGCAGCTGCTGCGATACCGGACTCTGAAACATCCAGAAGGTGATGAGTTTCAAATCGACTTAACAGATGAGAACGCATGGGCGAATCCACCGTGGTTGTTGATACCACAGTTGCTAATTATGTACATATACAAGATGGTACCATCACGTTGTGTTGTCCCGTAAGACATTCAGATAAATAGCTCCCACAGTTGATATCGATGATACAATGTGAGCCCATATATGTGGATAGAGAGGTAGATACTTTCTCTACCAGGGTACCCGTGCAGGTCAGAAGATGCCTTGGCGATATACAATCATATGTCGAATAGGTCCAGTTGGAACATCCAAATGAACACAGTTCGAGACCTTCGAGGGTTTAGAGTTTAGGGTTTTAGCGAGACCTTCAAGCGTAAGGTTGAAGAATCCAAGATTCCATTCTTGACACCTAAGTTTCAAGGAGAGGCTGAGACGACACACGAAACTGCAGTATGCGTTACCGAGGTACAATCTAATCCTACAGTAACAAAGAGGAACAAGTCACTAGCGAAAACATTCTACAAGGAGATACGTTCTGACAGGGACGATTTTCCAGATGTATACCACCATGCTACTCACCCCATGGACAAGGAGTACATTAGTAGAATTCACACGGCCGATCTTTCAGGCGAGATGAGACCAGACGAATCTTCAAGTCCCAGTGATGTAGTAGCGGAATCCTAACCTCCAGACATTGACTCAGCGAGTTCATCGGAGGACGACATTCTGAAGTGGTTAAGGCAAAATTATGCGCTTAAACACGTGGATAAGGTTATGACTGAGAAAGATTGCAAGAGCAATTATACACACAAAGCTTAGGCAATATATATCTCAGGTGCATCACAAATGCAACGACTGCGAAGATAGCCGGATCAAGCGCTATGGATATGCCCCATTAAAGATTGTATCAGAAGACGAGTTGTGACGCAGGGTTATCATTGATTTGGTTGAGCTACCCACGTCCGAACACACGAAAGATAAGTATGTCTGTCACGTGTTTGAAGTTGCTTCACGATGTAACATTCTATATCCTCTGAAAGACAAATCAACACCCACTGTGGCTGAGTGCATATATGTGTTTCGCAGATTCCAGCTGGCCAGCTATTGTATGTACCGATAACATAAGAGAGTTTACAGGAGATATCATGACGACACTCTTACTCGTTGCAGGATCATGCCACAAGATGGGTGTATCTTATAAGCCTCAGACACTAGGTGCGAATGAGGTACGACACAGAACGATGAAGGAGTTCAAGCGTGGAGCGTTGCTAGATAATGCTGACATGTGGTCATACTCAATTAACTGGGTATAGACACAAATAAACGAGACAACGGATTTAGCCACTGGTACAACATCCGCTCACTATTTCAGGGGCCGTTAAAGTGAACTACAAGTATCGTTCAACAAGGATTCTCAGGAAGACCATGTTTCACCATGTTTAAAGGAGATGCGTCGTACCAGAGATGTCGTCCATTCTTGCTTGTGAGAGATGAAGGACATCGCACTTTAGAAGAGATAGAAACGATGGAAGGATTCGAAGATAGTCGAGTATTGGCTTGCAACTCCGACACAACTGTGCATACGGCTAAATACATTGGACCATTCAAGATTTCAGTGGTCGATAAGAAGAGTGGAATTTACGAAGTTAACAATGTTGACAGTTCAAGTGCTCATAATATCGGGTCACATCGTTCCTACAGGATCAAATTACTGCATTAACGAAGAAATCCATTGCAGGGGAGCGATGTCGTTCGTCTCCAGCATTCCCGTAAACGCATTTAGCGTACGGGTTAGTGTGTCGAGGTGGTGATTGTTGATGAACTTGACCTGCTTGCTGTTAGCAGCCCAGTTCGACTTAAGTCGACTGATTTGCCCCTTGTACTTCTGGTTCTCCCGGTGGTCTTGTCCACGTTGGGCCTGTAGTAGCTGGTCGATGCGCTTCTGCTTAATCGCAATGATATTAGCAAAATATGTTAGGTCTTCTGCATTATGCAGGTCATGGGCAATTTCCATCTGAATTGTGTAATCGTCGACCGATTTATTGAGGTCGGTTACTTCGTCAAAATGAAAGTCTTCTGCGGGTTGGTGCAGAGCGGTGCGATCGAAGCAAGTAAACTCGACTTCGATAACTCGCGTACGAGGGTGTTTATTACCCCGTGTAAAATCGATGTTCTTCTCCTTGGATAGTTATTGGGATTGGGATCTTGGGAGATCCTTGCTTTTTTAGGGTTTTAGGGTATACACAGTTTTTTACTGGTTTCCGATACACGTGGAAGATCTTCCCAATTAAGTAGAGGTGACGTAGTCTTTGTAGTAAAAGTCCTCTTAAACCACTATTAGTGTGGAGTTAGAATTAGTTTACAATTAATTCACACGAGGTGAATTATTTGTAGACCACGTAGACAACTAAATATAAGAATAAATACACCGCACTGAGCCTCAGGGGAGACTCACTTTTAGTATCGTATTTTGATGTGTTTACTACATTTTTTTACGACTAGATACTTTAGGTGTATTATTCGATTTCATATCGAGGATAATAGTGAACGGAGAAATTCGGTTTATTGACAAATTACAGGAGTTGATCTCCCTCAGAACCGGATAGCTGAAAGGAGCTTGCAAATTACGACAGGAGCAAAGTCTTCCGAGCACAGATAAGTGAAAAGAAACCCCCCACCTTCCGTTTTGCTCGGTTTGATACGTTTGCATGATTTTCATATATATATATATATATATATATATATTATGCAGATTTATATTATTATTATAAAATCTAGAGCAAATTGGAGTGATTAGTAATATATGCAGAAATTAACAGGTGCCCAGTTTAGGATGAGCATTTTTTTTCTTCTTCTTTTTTTCTAGAACAAATAGTTATCCGACCATCCGGTCGAACACTACTACTTCTATTTAATATATATATATATATATATATATATATATATATATATATATATATATATATATATATATATATATATATATATATATATATATATATCCGTTTTGCTCGGTTTGATACGCTTGCGTGATTTACATATATATATATATATATATAATTTTTATGCAGATTTTTAAAACTATTTTTTTAAATCTAGAGCAAATTGGAGTGATTAGTAATATATGCAGAAATTAACAGGTGCCCAGTTTATGTATCTGATGAGCATTTTTATTTTTTATTTTTTTTATAGATTAATTAGTTATCCGACCATTTCCCAACAACCATTCATTCTTCTTTTGATTTTTTTAATCCATCTTCGGTCCGAAAATCCAGATACTTCAGTTCCAATGCGACTTTTCAGGCCGTCGTTGGCAATCAAGGCCTCCCTCTGACTAATTAGCAGCCCATACGACGTTTGAACAATGTTTTGACCGGCCTAGTCAGTCCGCACAACACGAACATGATGCAGTATCGCAGTTAGGGGTATAGAAGAACGTAATTTGGCGTAGAGAAGATGGATATGGCAGATTTTCATAGGTGTGGGCGAGTACAGCGACGACAATGGGTAGATAGAGGTGACCAAGAAAAGCAAGTAGCAATGTAGAGTCGACAGTGTCAGACGACGTAGAATGGAAATGAGTGAATCAAGCGCACGTGAGACATTTTGCAATGCAGAAGAGGAGCTAGGCACAGTTTGGGAGAAACTGAGACAGAAAGAATGCGATTTCAACTCGTATTTTCAACAAATGTCAACTACTGGTGCAAGCTTTGGTAATCAATTGGCTAGACGAAAAGACTGGCATGGTTAGAAGATCGATTTTTTTTCGAGTCGAATGTTTGGCCATCGTTGCATGCGCGAACTTCGATGGTCACGAAAGCATAGAAAAAAATATATCACGGAGAGCATTGATCCCACGACCAATACACAACTAGCAGACATATTTACCGATCTTACAAGCTAGAATATATTTTCATATATATATATCTATACTTGAATTTCATTCTAGAGAGGAATGGAGTCAACGTAAGTGAACTAGCCATAGGACTAGCAAGTAGCATGGTACGGTTGAATGATTGTTGGTGAAAACTATGGAGAACGAGAACGTTATCACCGACGTATAAGGCGAATTGTCAAGATGCAGCGGACTCTTGCAAGGAACAGAAGAAATAGTACCTGCAAGAGTAGACAGCACTTGTCAGGCATCCTGCAAGTATACTCAAGTTGGTTTGAATAGGGATTTTTTTTTGGTTTTCCAACTTCAAAACCGATGTAATTACCTTGGGCTTCAAAGTTATACCTGTGAACCTTGACTTGAACTTCCTGGCTGCAGACCTCGGGTTTGATTTTATGTTGGAGTACAGTGGTCCGAAGGTTGGATTAAAGGAGCATTCAGAACGCCAGAACACGACAGGCGGTTGATCATTGAACACGCTTCGAGACTATCAGCAACTCTTAATTACTCCTATAGGGGGAGCAAAGGAGAGCAAAACGAGTACTCATTTACAAAACCAAACCAAACCAAATGAATAGCAATCATTAAGGAGCAAAGTGTATTCGAGCGCAACCAGTTTTCGGGGACCCGCAAGCAGACCTCGTAGACATCAACATGATTCAATGATAATTAGTTATTTTGGTATCACGAGAGGAGGACGGTGGAAGAAAGTGTGTAACACGAATAGCTGAGTTCAATTATTATATAATAGCCGACACTCCTTCAATCTGGACCAATTATTCATCAACAACACAAAGCCATACATCGAAGTCTTAACATCAAGATGCCTATGCGTCACAGCCCCCGCGGCCCTCGACGCACTCGTCGCGACGGCAAAGCAACCCAGAGATCCTTGTCAGATTTCGAGCAGACCCACCAAGGATTATCGCTTATCGACAAGAGGAAGAGCAGATCCAGAAGACAGTGAGGTGCAATTTGTGATTAGGCATACTAGTCGTTCAAAGTCTGCTGAACCAGCAGCTGAGCAACACAGGGTAGCCAACGTCCGAGGTACCTCGGGCATTCATTCAGCGGGTGATAGACCGTATTCATGGAAGTTTTTTTCACCGAGCACCTGAACGAGATTTCACTCGAAAGCAAACTCGATCAGGGGAGTTTCACCAGTGCAAGTCAGGATTCCCTCGCAGGCAACGGGGATGAGCGACCAGTCCAACGGCATAGCAATATGTCAGGGTGGGCCACGGGCACTCGTCAGCAAAAAAATCTGACGAAATCAGGGGCCGACAGCTAGAGCAATATTTGAGCGACCCACATGGGGATTATCGTAGGGAAGCCGAACGAGAACAACTACGTAGACGATGGAAACTCAGCGGACAGCACCGAGACTTCGCGCGATCGATGCAGGATATGCGCAAGGCTAGTTACGTCGACGACGGTAAGCGCAAGTCTAGTGACGTCGACGGACCACACAAAGACGAACAGGCTAGAGAGCCGATCATGACACCAGCGCAGTGGAACGAGCATTGCCGAGCCATGTGTCAACGCCTCGAAGGGAAGACATCTTTCTTTGTGGATGAACATTGTCGAGCACAGGGAATCTACGATGTCCCAAGATGTACATTACTAACGTCCACGATCGATACACTGAAAGGAGCGTTGAATACTCAATTGGAAGCTATCAGGAAGAACAGAGCTCCGGAGCCACGGACATGGCCCGATTGGCCTATAGACCGTTATCAGTTAAGCAGCACAACCGATAGAGGCACACGAGGGGCGTTAGAAGAGGCACTGAAGAGCGCTCATGTCTCAGGACTAGATGAGTTGTGGATGGTACGTTGGTTCTATAAGGTACTCATACATTTTAAAGCAGCAAAGGCCACAATTGACTATCTCCGTGACAACCATAATCAGTTGAGAGTATATCCGGCGGAACAGGTCATCGACCAAATCTGTGAACATGAGAGCAAGGCCACCGTAGACCCTACCTTTAAGAAGTTGGCGAAGGGTAATCCCCGCACCAAGGGTGTAGAGTCAGCCAGGGAACATTTGAGCAAGATTGTAGAAGTTCGCAAGCGAGCCTGGGAGCGAGCAGATAAGGGCAAGGACTTTCCTAAGCGGCTGCTTAATCACTGTCTCATACAGGCCCTCGAGGACCTGACAGGTAATATGACATATGAACGCACGCTACAACACCACATATGTTGGAACCAGCTGGAGACTGAAGACCTTCTCCGCATTTTAAATCCAGACATACAAAAAACCGATGCCATCCTCAGACAACGGGTACGGACACAAATGAATGTGGGGGATCGTCGTAGACAGCTTCCAGCCCAACAACGAGATCGTATTTTGAATACGAATACAGGAGGAGGCAGCACACAACGCACAAGCACGTCTACAACCACTACGTGTTACGCGTGCAGAGAGGGTGCCCCACCCAGTTTCAGTCATATTGTAGAAATACGGCCTCCGGTCAGTCTAAAATATCAAGATCAATTGATATAATACATTGGTTTTTATTTGTATTTTAAATAATTTAGTACAAGCTCTTTTTCCAATATTTCCAAAGTGTTCTAAATTCACTTTGATGGCTCCAATAGCCTGAGTATTTGGTATGACTCATCTACTTGGACCTATTTGAGACATTAGTAGATGTAGGATATTATAAACTAAATTTTATAATCTCCGAACTACTACTTATAGATTTTGGTCCTCCCGCCAATCTCCAAAATCCAATAAGTCTTTTTCTTTTTTTAACTTTTCTTCAGATCGAACTTTATTTATATCAGCTAATGTATTAACGTGACTTACGTTATTATGTCTATTTACAAATTAGGCAAGTGGTCATGAACACTTAGTACTTCTAGTGAAAATTATTCAATAAAGAACAGCTAGAGGTACGCCCTGTGTGATCGAGGATATTTAGGCTCTTAACAAGAGGCAGTCCCGATCATTCTTACACAAGCTACCACTGCTAAATCCTAACTGACTAAATTGTATTTTAGTTTAATATAGTTTGAAACCTAGTAATTTCCATCGAAGTTTACATATTTTTCAGTTAATTAGTAGTTACAGTAGTGTACTGCTTCTAGACTGTCTGACATCGATTTACTATCCAGCAAATACTATGGCTAAGGGTACTTCTAAAGGCAAGGGAGCCGCTAGCTCTAAGCCTGCTAAGCCTGCCGAGGTTCCTG
Organism: Sphaeroforma sirkka; assembly: GCA_001586965.3. Classification (NCBI taxonomy): domain Eukaryota; class Ichthyosporea; order Ichthyophonida; genus Sphaeroforma; species Sphaeroforma sirkka. The sequence goes on along the minus strand of LUCW03000386.1, from coordinate 9,171 downwards.
AGGTCCCTGTGGAAACACCTAGCCTGTCTGGAGTTGAGCCTGCCGAGGAAACTGTTGGGGAAGCAAATTTTGAGGTTGGTACAGAGGATTATTCTGAGGATGACTCGTCGGATCCTAAAGCCTTGGAAGAAGAGGTATCTACTACCGCGGAAAGGCTCGCCAGCGTCCGTGTATCACCTAGGAGTGAAGCTCAGGACCCCAGCTTGCCCCCCCCGACCACGTGTCGTCAAATATTGGGGATAAACGTCGAAAGGCTGGAAAATTCGTGGATACGAATGTCGGGGGGCATTATAACTCCACATCGAAAGGACACTCCAGCACAAATCCGGAGTGAAAAGGAAGTATTGGACCTGTCCGAAAATTTCGGTTTCGCCATCGATGGAGAAGCAATTCCATTCAGCTCAAATCTTGGGGCCGAAGCTGAGGACGCCATAACTCGACAACGAGTGGTTGGATCCTCTCAATCTCGACGCCAATTGAACCGCACTAAAGCGCTCTTGAAGGAGCTAGCGGCAGCAGCAGTTGTGGACCCTCTATCGTGTCCCACTTGGCTGATATTCTTCCTATACCGAAGAAGAAGAAAAATTCGGGCCGGGTTTCGAACCCGAGACCTACTGGTTTACCAGCCAGTATGTTTACCACTAAGCCAGTTACCACTGGCGAGAGAAAAAATTTTCAAAATTTAATCTCTATAGCTCTGATGCTACCATCGACCATCCTCTTGACAAACCTAACCCTGTCAGAGGATATGATCGTATGGAACTCGATGAGGCTTACCATCCTCGTAATATCGACCCTCATTTGCCAACTAACCCTGATAATCACGATTTTGGCAATCGCTACACCAGTAGCTCGTTAGAGAGTTCCCGCTCTAATCCTGAGGATGAGGAAGTGAGAACCATCGTTTATCTCGTGTGTTCTTATGTAAACGCTTATTCCATTTCTTATTAAAGATACGAAGAAAGTCGCGAGATTCACGAAATGCATCGGAGGTTAGCCAAGCTACTGTCCCATCCATGAAACGGGTCTTGTAGTAAGTGTAACCGTCTTCGGATGTTTTGTCAATTATATCTTTGGCTTGTGACTCCATAACTGGTACATCAGAATCAAATGAGCGAGCGAATGAGAGTTCGGAGGTAGGGATACGGTGAGTGCCTAGATTAGTTGCGCTAGTACCATCAATGTTATTCACTTCGTAAGTATCACTCTTCTCATCATGGTAGGAAATAACAAAAGGTCCTATCGTCTTAGAAGAGAGTTCGGTAACGTTGGCGTTTCGATTTATAATGTTAACGTAATCGCCGACTTTGAACTGAACAATGTTCTTAGTGTTATTCCATCGGTCATACGCTTTAAGTAGGACATGATTCTTGTGCTCGAGTAAACAGGGGTAAACAACGTTCTGCATATGCTCAATCTTTTGTAGCCACGGGGTAACGTGTTTCTCGGGCGCAGTTTTATCAAACGTTGCTTGTAATTCACTATAGCGGCCAAAGAAATAGTGAAACGGGAGTGTTCCAGTTTGAGGATTCATGCAGTTATTCATTTGAGTCTGAACCCATTTCAAATGATAAGGCCACATATCCTCAACGTCGTCTAGTGCGGTACGCAAGAGTTTCTTAAGTTCTCTATGACGTGTCTCATTTGCACCCTGCGTTTGAGGTTTGTAAGGAACACCACGCCTATGGGTCATGCCTGATACGAGTATAAGTGCCTCCATTACGTCGGTACAAAACTCACTACCGTTATCAGAACATAGTACTCGGGGGAAACCGAAGTCATTAAAGACGTGATAGCATAATCCTGCCACTGTATGTGGACGTTTGTTCGGTATTGCATAAAGCAAGTTATAGCCCGAAGCCACACATAAGAAATGACAGATATATACATCGCCAGTATGCTTGGATCGCGGGAGTTTAACCAAATCGACTAAGACTCGGCGCATCGGTTGGTCTTCTGTCACACTTTTTAGGGGTGCCCAACCGTATCGCTTGATCTGGTTCTTTTCACAATCAGTACAGCGTCGGTATACTTCACGTATGGTTTCTTTCAGCGCCGGGTGATCAAGCCCTCCACGAATAGCCATTTTATAAGTATGCTCATATGCTCGATGCGTTAAATTATGTATAATTTTAACTCTACTTTCGAGCTCCTCTAAGTCAGTCAGATTCTGTGTAACGCTGGCTGGATGAACCATAGTCCTGTTGAAAAGGGCAACCTCAGTATCAGGAGGGGTAGACTCCTGAGATACATAATTGACAACATTGGATTGTTGAAGTATCTTCTTCAGTTGTTTCGCAACTCCTGGCTGTTCTTTAAGCAGCGCTTTAAGTAGTCGAGTGCGAGCTTCAGGTTCTCTTAGAGTTTTGAGTCTTTGATCCATGGCCTTAGCTAGTTCCATGTTTTTACGATCTAATGCCGTTTCAATCGGCAATACCTCGACTGCAATTTTGTTGGGTGCATGTGTTGCACGAGTCTTGAGCTTTTGTTCAAACTCTTTAGACTCCTATAGTTTAGCTAAGAATTCGGTTGAGGGTTTCCACTTAGTGGTACCTGCAGGACCGATGCGACAAACAATGGTGTGTTTCCAAGGCGTCTTCTTAATAGAATAGGATCCCTGATACAAGAACGTGTCGGTTTCACGGTCGACATAAATAGGTTCGTCTTGAATCATATAAATTAAATCACGTATCCATGGGTCGGAGTTACGTAAGGGACAACACAGCGTAATGGTAGATTTAGTAATATTAACATAATTTAACAACTGTGCGATAAGTTGACAAGGTGGGTTAGCTCACGCATTATGCTTTGATAAGTCAAGCTGAAATGCATCACCTTTAGGATGAGTCAACGACCTATATTCAGAAACCTGTTTGTTATGTTCTGCGGCGAACATATCAACAGTAAATGGACCCCATCGTGATTGAGCGAGGTTAAACCATTTCTTATTTAGCATCCAATCGGTTGCTAATAACTCTTTGACTGTTTTCTGGTAGTCGGGCACAAGTCGAGAGAGCATGTCAGGAAGATGGTTATGTATTCCTGGAATGTGTGTTATATTAAAAGCGAACTTGGCAATAATGTCATGAAAGCGGCTCTCCAACTGTGAATCAGGGTTCATATCTTTTAAGTATGTTAAAGACTTTTGATCACAGGCGACAGTAAAGTAACTTCCATAAAGGTAGTCTTTAAACTGTCTTAGCGCAGTAACTATAGCAAGGAGCTCTTGTTTAACGGTAGGGTAATTCCGTTGACTCTTATTATAACTCTTGCTAAAGAATTGTATGTAGCGCGGTTTACCATTTATCGTTTGGTAAAGCACTCCACCTACCGCTCGATATGAAGCGTCGGTTGCTACTTGGAATGGGACACCATCCACAGGGTACTGCATGATGGGTGCGTCCATTACTTTACTTTTGACTAGTTTAAATGCATCATCACATTCTTTAGTCCAAAGTTTTCCCAAAGGTCCTTTGTGCAGCCGTAGGTGACTGAAAGGCTTTAAGTAATGAGAAAGATGCGGTACCGAATCCGAGAAGAAGTTAACAAACCCACACACAGAGTTCACATCTCTTCCAGTAATTGGTGTTGATAAATCCAACAGAAACTGTTTCTTGCCAGTATCAATTTCTACCCCTGCTGCAGATACTTTGTAGCCAAGTAAGTGTATAGTATCTTTAGCAAAAGAACACTTGTCTTCGTTAATCTTAAGTTTAGCATGATTAAGTCGCTTTAAGACTTCTTTAACGAGTTTAGCATGTTCATGTGCTGTCTTTGTAAAGATAACTATATCATCTAAATAGACTGATACGTTATACGACAGGTCCGCAAATAGTTCCATCATAACTTGTTGGAAGAAAGAAGGTAACATGTGTAAGCCTTCAGGTGCACCTTTAAACTGGTACTTCTTACCTTGCCAAGTAAAGGAAAAGTATTTCCTATGAGGCTCATATATCTGTAGTTGATGGAATGCAGCTTTTAAGTCTATCTTGGGAAAGATAGTCGCACCTCCATTTTGCGTAGTATCTCGCTTATCTTAGGTAAGGGAAAACTATGTTGCGGAATTAGTTTGTTGATTGGCGACAGGTCTAGTACTACTCTTGTTTTACTAAATGTTCCATCAGATTCATATCGATCGACCGTTAAGAGAGCTAAGTTAACTGGGGTTGCATCATAATTGATTTCAATTAGACCCTGTTTTAACCAATCTTCGATTTGGGTTTTGACAACGTCTTTTGTGTCTCCAACTCACGTAGTTATGTGAAGGACACTTTAACTTAGAGAAGTCGACGTTTGTTAAGTCAAGTCTAACGTACCCATTAGAGAACTTAAACAAACACCAGTCAGTTATTGCAATCTTCCTGTTTTGTATAATTAAGTCCATAATTATATCGGTGAAGTGCGGAATCATATCCTTTGCTTCACCTTCCGGAGGTTTAGGTATCTTTAACATATTATCATCTGACTGATCTTTATTCGGGTCTAGCCCATTAGGCAGACCAGTGAGTGTTATACCTAAACTGAGAAGATCAGTCATACCTATAATTAAATCGTATTTCTGAGACATGTCAGTAACGATTAGGTGAGTCTTCACTTCTCTTCTATCTGACAGCATTATGTGTGCATAGTCAATGGCTTGTTCGCAGGTAGTAACTTTGCCATTTCCCAAGATTAAATCAGTTGTTTCGTTATGGACAGCCATATCTGTAGCGTGGGCTACTCGGCGTGAGATAGCAGGGACTTCAGCCCCTGGATCAAATAGTGCCATAACTTTTTCTCCATTTACGAAAACTGTTTGAAAGATACGTTCATCTCCTTTGGTATAGATTTTATTGAACATTTTCTCATAATCTTGCTCTAGTGCATACATATGGTACTGTCAGTGCTTAACTTGGACGTCCGGTAAGTCCTTGCAATCCTCTTTGTGCCAACCGTTAGTACCCTTGCAAGTAGCACACTCTTTCATATAGTGTCCAAAATCTGGCTTTGCCTGGTGCACACTTAACAGGGTCGTGTCTACCATTCCACTTGCCATTACGTTTTGTGAGGTTGTAACCACACTTCTTGCAAGGCGCTCTCACCTTCTTTTCACCTTCGGTTCGGTAGAAGTAGAGCCAGTACCCCCCCAGTAGTAGTGCGAGGTTTCTTAGTACTACGCGCAGTATTAGTCTCTACTGCGTTTTGCTTAGTGGGCTGGGTGTAGCTCGTGGTACTAAGTACTCTAGTAGAGGAATTGGCATGCTTGTGAACTATCTTCTCAAAGACAGACCAAGGCATAGATCGCAAATCACCATAGGCGATGATGTCATCATTGACTTTCTTAAAGAGGTTAGCTCCCAGAGTCTCCATCATCTGACAAATTAATAAATATTCGCCAGTATAGGTACGACCACCCATCCGAGTATTCATATGTGTCATATGAGCTAGAGCACCTCGAATAGTGGTATCGTTCGCAAAGAACTTGCGAGACTCTAAAGTTCACGGTCACGTGCATCTTCAAAAAAAAGGTGTTAAGTATATTATCACGCAACTGGTGCCAAGGTAGGGCTTTCCAGTTGGGCTCATGAGCCTTCAAGATAGTTCGCCATTCACCTGGCTCACAGAAATGAATAAAGGCATTCATCATCTGCTTATCCCTAAGGCTGGCAGACTCCTTAAGTTGGTCGAAGGCCTTCAGTGTCTCCACTGTACTCTCATTAGTAGAGAAATCGACCTCAGCCTGCGCGTTACCTAGCTGCTTTATAAAGCTTGATTCTAAGTGTTCACGAGGCTCATGCTCAGTGCTACGGGCTGCTAGTGCCAAGATGGTGTCTATTTCCTTTCTCTTGTTATAGATTAGATAGCGAATGTTATCCGCTTTCCTATCGTCAAGGTCAGAGTCATTCAATAGACGGTCCTCAAGGACTTACATACCAGAGCGTAATAGCCTGAGACGAGTATGTCTGGTTCTCACTTCCTCATCCTCAGGATTAGAGCGGGAACTCTCTAACGAGGTACTGGTGTAGCAATTGCCAAAATCGTGATTACCAGGGTTAGTTGGCAAATGAGGGTCGATATTACGAGGATGGTAAGCCTCATCGAGTTCCATACGATCATATCCTCTGACAGGGTTAGGTTTGTCAAGAGGATGGTCGATGGTAGCATCAGAGCTATAGAGATTAAATTTTTGAAATATTTTCTCTCGCCAGTGGTAACTGGCTTAGTGGTAAACATACTGGCTGGTAAACCAGTAGGTCTCGGGTTCGAAACCCGGCCCGAATTTTTCTTCTTCTTCGGTATAGGAAGAATATCAGCCAAGTGGGACACGATAGAGGGGTCCACAACTGCTGCTGCCGCTAGCTCCTTCAAGAGCGCTTTAGTGCGGTTCAATTGGCGTCGAGATTGAGAGGATCCAACCACTCGTTGTCGAGTTATGGCGTCCTCAGCTTCGGGCCCCAAGATTTGAGCTGAATGGAATTGCTTCTCCATCGATGGCGAAACCGAAATTTTCGGACAGGTCCAATACTTCCTTTTCACTCCGGATTTGTGCTGGAGTGTCCTTTCGATGTGGAGTTATAATGCCCCCCGACATTCGTATCCACGAATTTTCCAGCCTTCGACGTTTATCCCCAATATTTTGACGACACGTGGTCAGGGGGCAAGCTGGGGTCCTGAGCTTCACTCCTAGGTGATACACGGACGCTGGCGAGCCTTTCCGCGGTAGTAGATACCTCTTCTTCCAAGGCTTTAGGATCCGACGAGTCATCCTCAGAATAATCCTCTGTACCAACCTCAAAATTTGCTTCCCCAACAGTTTCCTCGGTAGGCTCAACTCCAGACAGGCTAGGTGTTTCCACAGGGACCTCAGGGAACCTCGGCAGGCTTAGCAGGCTTAGAGCTAGCGGCTCCCTTGCCTTTAGAAGTACCCTTAGCCATAGTATTTGCTGGATAGTAAATCGATGTCAGACAGTCTAGAAGCAGTACACTACTGTAACTACTAATTAACTGAAAAATATGTAAACTTCGATGGAAATTACTAGGTTTCAAACTATATTAAACTAAAATACAATTTAGTCAGTTAGATTTAGCAGTGGTAGCTTGTGTAAGAATGATCGAGGGACTGCCTCTTGTTAAGAGCCTAAATATCCTCGATCACACAGGGCGTACCTCTAGCTGTTCTTTATTGAATAATTTTCACTAGAAGTACTAAGTGTTCATGACCACTTGCCTAATTTGTAAATAGACATAATAACGTAAGTCACGTTAATACATTAGCTGATATAAATAAAAGTTCTATCTGAAGAAAAGTTAAAAAAAGAAAAGACTTATTGGATTTTGAGATTGGCGGAGGACCAAAATCTATAAGTAGTAGTTCGGAGATTATAAAATTTAGTTTATAATATCCTACATCTACTAATGTCTCAAATAGGTCCAAGTAGATGAGTCATACCAAATACTCAGGCTATTGGAGCCACTGTAGTGAATTTAGAACAATTTGGAAATATTGGAAAAAGAGCTTGTACTCAAATTATTTAAAAATACAAATAAAACCAATGTATTATCTCAATTGATCTTGATATTTTAGACTGACCGGAGGCCGTATTTCTACACTAAACGAATAATCTAGTACACTGGAAATTTGATCCTATGTACAGCTGCTTATATAATCATCTCTTCTTCATAAAAAACTATGTAAATACCTTCCGCTAGATGTACAACGCTCAGTACAACAGTAGTAAGACCAATGAAAAGAGTGTCAGAACCAGGGTCCATTGTATTGGGTTTTCCTGCACTGTTTTGATTTTGTAAAACCACGAGATTTAGAAAATATCTGGTATTTGCACAATAAATTTACAATACAAAAGACTTACGTGTACACACACATACACGCAGAAACTACCGAATCTTGGAATAGTCGCGCGCGGATTTGTTGCGTAGGTGTTATAGTCGATGGCGATATCGGTTATATCCATGGGAGGGGAGGCGGTGTCCGGAGGTGGCGGCATTGCTGGCATTTGTTGGGACCGATGGATTTGATCTCGTGGAAGCATCTGGAGATCGAGTTTAAAGGTGTGTTCACCATAGATACCGATTTTAGGGTCGTCCGTCAGCTTATAAGTTTGAGGGAGGCGGGGGTGGTAGGTCAATGATACGTATGTTCTATACCAGTTGAGCCGCCAGCATAGAGGTAGTTCAAGTGCCACGTAGTACGCAGAGTAGTCTCAATTGTTTTCATCCGTAGTTCGTAATATGTAGATGCGTGGCCATACTGGGCTTTGAAGTTGAAATCTCCCATACGACATCTGGTTGGAAACCGCCAATCTCTGGGATTCATGTATCGCCCAACGTCTTCTTCAGTAAGTCATTTGAGTGGAAAGTAGAACACGGCCATATGAACGCCAAAGACAAAAAGAACACCGTGTACGGTGAAGAATGTACAAGTTTAAATTCGACGGGTGGTGTTTTTTTGGAAAAAGATACCATTGGGATACCACAGTGTAAAGGGTGTAAGATATTAGGCCGTGTAGTGTGATGTAGTATATGATAGATGTATTAGCCGGGCCTCACATTAGACTTTTATGTTAATAAACGCACTCTTACAGTACGTAAATTATAAACGTACCATTAAAAGCACGTGTATTAAATGGTTTTAACGGTTCTATTTATACAAGTACCTTTCCATTTTATAAATCAGATATTTTGGCCCCTGACCCATTAAAGGGACTGTGGACAAGGCCAAAGAGTATATTCGAGTAGGTCTATTAAGAGACCTATATAAACTCCAAAATATACATCTGAATACTTTGGTAGCGAAATGTGGCTCAACAACCGAACATAGGTTTCTATAGGAGACTTAATGGTTACTTAGTTTGACCTTCTCGCCTGGGCAGCCAACCAGATGTTTTAGGGTTTAGGTTTTCTTAAAAATAAAAAATGTGGTCCAAAGTACTGTGGTCCAATCAGCATTACAACATATTATTGTTCTTGGCTGGTCAGAAAATGTACTTTCAGTAAAATTCTATTAATAAATATTTTATGTTTTATTTTATTTTTAAACTCTTCTTGAACTTCAATGAAATGATATGTGGCTATTCATTAATTCAAAACCACATGGAGAATGAGGAGAGGCTTGTGACAAATAATTGATAGTCATGATCCTCTAGGCTCTCTACTACTTTAGAGTAGAGATTA
>LUCW03000385.1:42500-112817 GCA_001586965.3 Sphaeroforma sirkka | reverse complement strand
CATTTCACTTCTGGAAACGGGGATGAGACCGGGCTTTTAATACAACATTGATACAAATCAATTCGTAAAAATATTCATATGTAGGCTGTAGCGGTGTATGTAGCCTTCTAACTAAATTGTGTTCAATTTAGCCATTTTAACCGACACTGCTCGCAGTGCTCGGGTCGAATTTTTTTTTTATTCGACCCATCAGATTTTATTATTTTTCTCATATAACCTACTTAGTTTTAGGGTTGTATGTGAACGCATGTGAACGCATGTGATCGCATGTTTTGAGCTTAGGCTGGCCGCATTCAATAGTGTTCATTAGTTTCGTTTGGTGTACTAGACTAGTGGTCTATTTGAACTTCGTCGTCGCTTATTTCTCACACTAATTTGGTCCGAATGATGCTCTTGAAAGCACTCAATCGAGAAAAAATAAACATTGCATTCTACCTGACTACACCACTTTGTTTGCTTTGTATCTTTCGTCCTTTTTTTAAAGTAGCATATATGGCAACGTCCACGCACAGTCTCATTACACCTCTTTCTTGGGTTCCATATTTTTAACGAACACGCAACAAACACGTGTTAAGCGGAGATTGTAGTGAAATCACATGTTGATTTGGTATATCGCGTCCCAAAGGTTGTAGAAGCGATTCTCTAAATTCGTGGTAGATACGCCTTTGTTGTGTATCATATTATATAGAAAGCGGGAAATCTCGACCATCGAGTCAACTAGATGCCAGAATAGAGGATGCCAGTTTCTATGGCTTTGTTTGAAACCGACTCCATATTACCCTTTTCGTTTGTCAAATTATATACGTCCGTTGTAGAATCCAATATTTGGTGGACGATATACAGGCTGGTGAGTACCTGCGATCCATCTTTGTACTGCTACATGTGAGTGTTCACTACTAGCTTTAAATGAGGATATTGTAGTGAACACTCTGTTGTCGTGCCATATATCAAGGTACAATTCCATATGACTATACAGATGAACCGCCGTGTGCTTTGACATTTTGTCATAGTTGAAAAAAGTCTTGTGTAGCACCGTATTTTGTCTTCACTATTGGCATGTTCCAATGAGTTATATCATTGCCTTCTGAGATTCTATCTTAAAAAGGTATGATTATATGCACTTTATATATATATATATGTGTGTGTGTGTGTGTATAGATAGATATATATATATATATATATTGATGTGTGTGTGTGTGTGTGTGTGTGTGTGTGTGTGTTGTTGTGTATTTGTGTTTGTACATATATATATTATATATATATATATATATATGTGTGTGTGTGTGCGTGTGCGCAATGTATTGTGTGTTACATTATATATTATTATATATATATATATATATATATATATACGTACGTAATAATACATATATTATGTATATATATATATTAACGATTTATTATTGATATATATATATATATATATATATGATATATATATTATATATACATATATATGCTCGTCCCGCGTACAGATGTACGCGCGTGTGTGTTTATGCGCGTATGCATGGATATGTATGAATATATATATATATATATATACGCGCGTGCGTGCGTGCGCGCGTGCGCGCGTGCGCACGTGCGCGTATTATTATTATATCTGTCGCGTGCGCGCATTATCATTGATATTGTTATATATTATATTATTATATATTATATATATATATATGCTTGCATTTCAACATATTATATATATATGTATTATGCATATATATATTACATATATTACTATATATTATTACTCATATATATAATATTATATAATATATAATATTGATGATGATGATGATGTGCGCGCGCGTGCGCGCGACGATGATGCGTATGCGCGTTATATTATTATATGTATTATGCAACATGTGTATGTGTATATACGTAAACATAATATGCATATATTATTATATATGTATATATATATATATATATATACATATATATATATGCGTGCGTGTGTGTGCATGTGTTGTTATTATTATTGTGTTATTATGTATTATGTATATATATATATATATATATATATATATATATATATATATATATATATATATATATATATATATATATATATATATATATATATATATATATATATATATATATATATATATATATAAAATATATATATACATAATACAGATAATATATATATATATATATATACAAAATGTGTGAAGTCGAGCTGATGATCCATTTATTTATTTATTTATTCAACTGAAAACAAGTTAAGATTCGTGCCTAGACGTCATAGCCTGATGTCGGTATCCACAAGCATCTTACTGCGCCCATGTGTATCCTCCTAGAATGAGTACAGCCAATATTTGGGCAGTGATGATGGACGCACATGAATACCTCCAAGCGTGGCTTCTTTTCAATCCGTAATTTTCATTCATGAAGGTGCTAACCGTACTCAGACTACCGCAAAATCCACTGGTGATCCCAGTAATGAAGTCGTTGAGCACGGGTTTACCGGGGAAGTTATTCTCCTCAACCTGCCAGATATAAAACCCGCACAGTACGAGCACAGCCAGGATATTCGCTGCGTAGGTGCCGAATGGGAATTGAGGTTTGTTCAGTCCCTTGCCCAATATGTACCGCAGAACGGCTCCAAAGAATCCCAGCACGGCTTCAAACGTGAGTTGGTAAAGGCCAAAGCCCACCGGAAGTCCCACCACCAGGCCCGTTGCTAATAAACAACACACTGCAGCAATGACCAGCTCATTATTTTTAAAGCACTTTCCACAACTCGACAAACAATCGTAGCGCTTCCCCACTGAGTTGACGATGCGATCTGAGGGAGCGTTGCTCCAGGGCGATAGGGAGGCCAGGTGAAACCCTGCCAGGAGGGACATGAAGGATGTCGTGTATCCCGTGATGATAATATTCATCCACGTGAATACTTGGCTTGCGTTGTCTGTGCTGTATTTTGGATTGCTGTCGAATGAAACGAGTACTAAGGCTGCTTCCTGTTGCCAATGGAAGAAAGAGTCGTATTTGGAACAGTGAGTGCAGGTGTCAGGCACCAACGTGTGTACATTTGATAGTACGCTATCCCTTGTAGAAGACACACGTACAATTCATACTAGCCGTACTTTTCTTGTTCCTGTCTTCAATGATATATTTAAACTACCTTCAATACAACCATTTAAGAAATCTGGGAGATTCGTTTATCTACTCAAATATATCCACGGAACGATGGTTGATAGTGACATTGGTGTAGGAGTAATGCATAACGTCTACATGACTGTTTGCAACTTGCAAATCACGAAATTGGCTTGCATAATTCACCATAGTACCCTAAGCGTAACCCCAGATGACCAGGCCTGGATACTTACCAGCCATTTCAGCATGTGAAACTTACTAGTAGGAGGCGCGGTCAGTTGTGGTACAACGGTGCCGACATAAGACGAACTTTGTATATTTGTGTTACAAACTCCAATCTAGCGCTTCTTATACGAGCTGATATACACATGCGCCCTATGTAACTTTATCGTTGTGCATACATAACGCATAGGCGTAATTCACAAGGCCGGCTTCGATACTCTTGCGTAAGTTGATGTACGTACAGGTACACTTACAGCTATTCACTCCACGACACACGACGAGCGAAACTACAGCACGTGGATATAACCATGTGTGAATATATACAAAACATTTAAACCCCAAGCAAAAGAAACATACACATGACATACCTCATTCCAAGACGAAAAGGTAGTCAAACAGCCACACAGAGCCGTACCAAGTCCCAAGTGAAAGTTTGCCAACCCATGTCTTTCGATCAGGAACTTTTTGTGGTGTGTTATTATACCCATGAGGAAGCACCCCACGATATTAGGCCAGTAGGCTTCGTATGTGCTGAATCCACTGCAGAAACATGGACGATAAGTAGGTTCGTTGCCTGTCAGTGCAACAACATGGAATGTTTTCGCACATATAACTACAGAAGGACTATCGGAGTGGTCACCAGGTTCAACGCTATCGTGATCAACACAAGCTGTGAGTATAGGTGGCAGCCGAGTTCCAGGATGCCGTCTATGAACACACACAACGCTAAATATCAATGTGACTGCACTCAGACAGAGGTTGATCCGGCATAAAAGCACACATAGATGAGATCACGCCAAACACAATTCAATCAAATACATGTAGCGCTTCGAATTACGGAGCCAAATTATAGTCACCATAGGCGTATTGTGATGAAAACATGATCTGAGTTTATGATCACACCATTCCCTCAAGGCATGTGGGCACCTTTACAGATACTGCAATGCTGAGTAAACGTGTACGGCTCGATAAATATCTAGACAATTGTGATTTGATTCACATTCGTATGTCACTTCAAAGCTTCCACATAGTCGTTATGTACAACTTCGTGAATACATTCCGTACAATTGCAAACAATATATATATATATATATATGAAGATACATATATATATATATATATATATATATATATATATATATGATGAAGATACATATATATAAATATATATGTATGTATGTGTGTGTGTGTGTGTGTGTGTGTGTGTGTGATATGATATGTATATATATATATATATATATATATATATATATATATATATATACATATATATATATATATATATATATATATATATATATATATATAATACATATAATATTATGCTAACATATATTATATGCATTATATATATATGCATATAATATATATACATATACATATACATACGTATATGCATATGCGTAATGCGTATAATACGTAATACACATATGCATTGTAATACATTATGCATATTACGTAATGCATGTATCGAACGTATGCATACACATGACAAAATCTATGCTATATGCATAATGACATACATGCAATAATGCAGATGCGTAATGCATATGCATGCGTATGCGTATATTCATTATGTATTCGTATGCGTGCGTGCGTGCATACATTACGTGCGCGCGTGCGTGCGCATATTGCATACATGCACATACGTACGTGCGTTGCGTGCGTGCGTACGTACGTACATACGTACGTACGTACGTACGTACGCACGTACGTTGCATGCGTTGCATGCGTACGTACGTACGTTACATCCATCCATCCATACGTACATTGCGCGGGACGTACGCACATTGCGCGTGCGATACCATGCATGCATGCATACATACATGCGTGCATGGCGTTGCGTAAATGTATGTATCGGCGGCACGTGTATCGTACGCTATGTTCAAGTATGTACGTATAATATTATCAACCATATGTGCATGTAATGTTATCGTCATGTGCGTATGTATCAATGTACGCTATATTACATATCGCATTATACGTACTCATACGTATGCATATATGCATGTACGTATGTAATGTACAATGCATTACGCGTGACGTGATGTATGTATGTATGCATGTATGTAATATATGTATATATATATATATATACGTGTGTGTGTGTGTGTGTGTGTACAATGTGTGTGATGTTGATGTGCATGTTTGTGTATGCGTGCGTGTGCATGTGCGTGTGTGTGTGTGTGTGCATGTGTGTGTGCGTGTGTGTGTGCGTATGTGTGTGTGTGTGTGTGTGCGTGCGTGTGCGTGTGTGTGCGTGTGTGTGAGTGTGTGCGTGTGTGTGCGTGTGTGTGTGTGTGTGTGTGTGTATATATATATATATATATATATATATGATATATGTGCATGTGATGATGATGTGTGTGTGTATATATATATATATATATATATTATATACATATATACGCACATATATTAACACGTGTACACCAGTCGGGTTCATAATACAATAGCCAGTTGCAATAAATTTTGGCTCACGAGAATTCAGTGGTTATTATAGCTATTGCTTAAACAGGGAAGCCAGTCCCACATATCTAGCATTGCCTAGATGTATGCCAGGTTATATCACTCTCGTGTAGTACGATTCGAAAGTTAACTCATCCTCGTGTAGCACGATTCGAAAACAAACATGCATTGTGGCAATGTACAGGACATCAACATATTTTAGCATACAGAAGTCAGTAGTTCATATCAGCCTCCAACAATTATACTCCATATACATACATACCGGATAAACGTACCCACGCGAACATTTTTGTGTCTGCATTTTATACACCATCATTAGAGTACTTCACCTGTATGACGCAAGCTCCATGAGATAGTATCTAGCAATTACTCCGGCATATGATCCCACCAACATCCAGCACACAAATATGGTCGTGTCCTGCCACCTACCCCACTTCTTGTGTTCTGGTACACTACGTTCGTGATCCTGTGTGAGATGACCTAAACTGGTAGCTGGCTCGGTGGATACAGTAGCCTTTGCAGGCTGTAGTGTTTCTACATTGTTCTGTTGTGAACCCGACATTATTTTGCTAATCCCGAATGTGAAGGGCCTAGGTGTAGCTGTAGCAAGGAATGTTCAATTTAGAGAGTTATGCAAAATAACTTTTATTTTGCATGGTCCAAGAGTGAAGGAAGTGGCATGTAAACACACCAAGTACAAACTCCGCGCACGTCAGCTTCCAGCCCTCTATCTTCCACGAGTCCAAAATCAAACTGATACAATATTGAATATTGCACGCAGAGCTTCCTTGAAACCAGAAGGGGTGTCATCCATGTTATTCTCTTAAAAATTCATGCTCGCTTACTTGCCAACAAATAAAACGTTGTCAAAGGTGAATTAATATTTAAATGTGGATGATCACTCACGACCCTGTACTAGAGAGAGAGAGAGAGAGAGAGAGAGAGAGACTCTAGCTAGAGAGAGTACAAGATGTATATCTTAGCTATTGAGAGAGAATAGCTAGGGAGTGACACAAGAATAGCCACAAGAATAGCTAGGGAGTGACACAAGAATAGCCACAAGAATAGCTAGGGAGTGACACAAGAATAGCCACAAGAATAGCTCTAGAAAGTGAGAGATAGAGGGAGAGTATGTATCATGGAGAGAATAGCTCAACGACTAGTAGAAAGTGAGAGATGGAGGGAGACTGGGAGAGTATTTTTAGCATGGCCCTCTCTCGAAATTGTCACAGGAATGAAAAATGGATTTTCCCCAAACCTCAGCGGCCCAGCCCCCAGGTCCCAGGGCCAGGAGGCAAGGGATATCATTTCTAATAAGAGTAGAGGTCACAAATATTTATCATCGTCTTATGTAGCCAGCGCCCAGAATACTATATAGTCAGTCATAGCTGTCATATGTAGTAAACCCTAAAACAGCAAAGATGAGCTTTTAAAGAAACTAGCCACTGCCGCAGTTTCTGACCCTTCGATCTTATCCCATATGGCCCCGAGCCGGGATTCGAGAACCTGAGGCCCTCTGGTTTACCAGCCAACAGGGTTACCACTGAGCCAATTATTGCTGGTAAATTGGGTACAACCTCGAAGTTTTAAAGCGACTTAACCATGCCAAACCTAAGATTATTAAGTTCTTTTGCTAAAGATACTATACACTTACTTGGTTACAAGGTATCTGCAGCAGGGGTAGAAATTGATCATGCCAAGAAACAATTTCTGTTGGATTCATCAACACCGATTACTGGGAGAGATGTGAACTATGTGTGCGGGTTTGTTAACTTCTTCTCGGATTCGGTATTTCATTTTTTTTTTTCATTACTTAAAGCCTTTCAGTCGTAAAGGGCTGCACAAAGGACCTTTGGGAAAGCTCTGGACCAGAAAATGTGATGATGCATTTAAGCCAGTCAAAAGTAAAGTAATGGACACACCCATCATGCATTACCCTGTGGATGGCGTCCCGTTCCATGTAGCAACCGACGCTTCAGATCGAGCGGTAGGTGGAGTGTTATACCAAACGATGAATAGTAAACCACGTTACATACAATTCTTTCGCAAGAGTTATAATAAGAGTCAACGAAATTACCCTACCGTTATACAAGAGCTTCTTGCTATAGTTACTGCGCTAAGACAGTTTAAAGACTACCTTTATGGAAGTTACTTCACTGTCGCACAGTTGTTAAATTATGTTAATATTAGTAAGTCTACCATTACGCTGTGTTGTCCCTTACGTGGCTCCGACCCATGGATACGTGATTTGATTAATATGATACAAGACGAGCCTATCTATGTCGACCGTGAAACCGACACGTTCTTGTATCAAGGATCTTATTCTATTAAGAAGACACCTTGGAAACACACCATCGTTTGTCGCATTGGTCCTGCAGGTTCCACTATGTGGAAACCCTCGACCGAGTTCTTAGCTAAACTAGAGGAGTCTAAGGATTTTAAACAAAGGCTCAAGACTCGTACAGTACATGTGTAATAGCCGGGCCTCCACATTAGACTCTTATGTTAATAAACGTACTCTTAAGCAGTACGTAAATTATAAACGTACTATTAAAAGCACGTGTATTAAATGGGTTTTAACGGTTCTATTTACAAGTACCTTTTCCATTTTACAAATCAGATATTTTGGCCCCGACCCATTAAAGGTACTGTGAAAAAGGCCAAAGAGTATATTTGGAGTAGGTCTATTAAGAGACCTAGATAAACACTCCAAAACATGCATCTGAATACTTCGGTAGCGAGATGGTTCAACCGAACATAGGTTTCTAGAGACCCTTAATGGTTACCTAGTTTGACTTCCGCTCAGCCAACCAGATGTGCCAATCTGATGATGGCAAGTCGGTAATTCTTGATAAGTGGCCAGTTATTGGTTAAGACAATAACTAAGGACATCAAGAGTATTTTTTCTTTTCTTTTTTACTTTTTTCTAAAGATAGGATTTTACTAGTTTTAGTATTTAGGGCGACGAAACAAGTTATACTAGTTTCGACGATAACGATAACAAAAACATAAATAAAATCCCTTCGGCGAAATCAGTACTGGGAGGATGATATATAGGCAATGTCTCAGCCTTACAATCCCCCAGAGTATTGCTGATTTCTATGAGGCATACCTAACTTTATTCACCAGACTAAAATTCGTATACTTAAAAAACTTATTAAAAGACTAAGATTTTATTACGTTTAGTAGCTCTAAGATGTTTATACCGCCTTAAGAGACCGATATTTACACATTTTAAAGTTAGCAAAGTATTAACTACTTGAGCTACTTAAGCGTCGTGGTAATTAACTACCACATAAAATTTCCTTAAGACAATAACTATTCGTTAAGTAAATAGCAAAAGTCGTACTGGATAAGTATGACTAAGAAGGACTCTACGCTATCTAAGAAGCATAAAGCGGATAAAAAGAAGATGGACAGAGAATCTGCCAAAGACGCAGTCAACCCCATTGTCGCTAAAGACGACAATGCACTGGATACCGGTGAGACTACTCCATTAAGAGAGAAGTCAGCCGAGGAGAGGGCTAGAGGACCCACTCTCTCCTCAAGTTCGAAGCTCGCAAAACCGTGAAGCGAAAATAGGAGTGGGTTTAAGACCACTTCATCTACTATCCCTGAGAAGATTAATCCAAAGGGTAAAGAACCAATTACGGAAGTCAATTATGACGACCTCGAGGAGATTAATCCAAAGGGTAAAGGGCCAATTACGGAAGTCAATTACGACGACCCCGGCGACGATGAAGTCCAACCCGATAAGGGGCCGACGGAAGACAAACCACAGGCTAGCGCATCTACCCACATCAGTAGTTGCTCGGTGAAAATGCTGAGCTTAAGAATCAGATAGCTGCCCTAGAGAAACAACTCACACTAGATAAGTTATCTATCGCACACGTAGATCGAATGTACGGAACTGGCGAGAAAGCTAAACGCCTACGTGAATATGTCTCTAACGACACCATTGCAGCTGTAAAAGAGCAGTTAAAACATCGCTTAGAGAAGACCAATGAGGAGTACCACGATCTAAGTACTATGTCGGCCGAAATAAGTCCGGAGAATGTTCCCTGGGAAAGTCTACTTCCACGGGACCAGGCACTATTTACTCCAATACCATCACCGGGACAGGAGTCTCCCGTTTTGGAGGGTAATATAGATCCAACCGCTGGGAAGAATACACCTCCCCCCTTACCTAATTGGGGGAAGGCACATCGCACCCAGCCAAAGTCGACGTGCGAAATTATCGTAACGGATGATCCTAAGATCTTCATTCCAACACCACGTCTCAGTAACGAGCGTCGTGAAGCGTCGACCATGGACTTTAATATCCACCGAAAGAGAACTAAAGCTTCCCGCATACATGCGAGTGACGTGGAGTACCCACGGAAGGACCGCAATGCATTACACCAACCCGCCGAAGACTTTCAGTCCACAGAGGTAGATATGCTGAATGCAGAAGTGAACGAACTCACAGTTAAGATGGAGCTCGCTCATGACCTGCAAGATCGCCCAGAAATTGATTATTAAGCGAAAATAATCAACATCAAGCAGAAACGAATCAACCAGTTGCTGCAAGCACAACGCGGGCAGGACCAACGCGATCACCAGAAGTATAAGGGCATAATCAGTCGACTTAAGTCGAACTGGGACTCAAGTACCCAGAAGCCCGAATTCATCAATAATCATGACCTCGAGACTCTATCTCGCTCGTTACACGCGTTTACAGTGATGCTGGAGACAAATGACATTGCCCCACCGCAATGGATATCTGCGTTTATGCAGACATTTAATCCAGAAGGAACCAGTTATCAGATCCTTCAGAAGCATCTCAAAGAGATTGATGAGTGTCGTAACTGGCCAGAAGTATGTTGGCTAGTGACATCCTTATTAAGCAAGGATATGCGCAGTCCAGGACTATGTTCAATTCTGGCACCACAGTAACCTCGAGAGAGAAGGTGGTTCTTAAGAAACCACGTGATCAGATAGATCAAGGGTATGTATCCCGACAGACATCTAACGAACGTTCGAATGTTCGTCCGCATGAATCAGGGCAGCACTCACAGCCTAATAAAAGGGTACGTGCTGAGAAGAAAGCACTATACAAGCAAGTTAAGAAGTGTGCCGACCCCCGAACGGTTATTGGAACGGGCGGCACTCAGCTACTTGCAAACACTTTATTAATAAGTCTGACAAGTGTGAGAAAACCAACGGTTATCACGCCAAGACATGTGACCGGAAACCAGATATCAAACTGGAATGAAGGTACTACCGGGTTCAATCTATACAAAGACAATACAACGGCTCTTTAGACGAGCGTGTAATACTCCCGGTATATTGCAACGGAAATAAAGTCCTTGCGTTGATTGATCCTGGTTCAGAAATTTCATGTATATCCGATCGCTTTGCATTAATGAAAGATATCGAACGTGAAACACAAACTACTCACCTTATATTAGCTGATGAGAAGACTTCCAAGTGCGATACGATGGCTACCGATGTTAAAATCTCATTAGCCGACCATCGCCACATTACAACCCAAGCTGTGATAGTAAAGATGTCACAGAAGTACGACATTATCGTCGGAATGAGTGATTTACTTACATTAGGTATGACCGTAACTGGTTTACCGAACAATGTAGATCCATTAAAAGATCAATCAGACGATAATTGTCTGAAACCATATCCGACACAGTCAAGGAATTAATACCTGACTTTGCGGAAAAGATCATTGATCTAATCTTAGTAAATAAGAAGATCAAGATCACTGACTGGGCTAAGTTCCGTTTTAACGACGGATATGTTAGTTTTGATTTTACCAAGGTAGACTTTACTCAGCTGAAGTGTCCATCAAGAAACTATGTATCTTGGAGACACGAAGCCGTAGTAAAAGAACAAGTCGAGAAATGGTTAACAGATGGAGTGATAGAAATAAACTATCAACAAACTCCGGTAAACTTGGCATTACTTGCCGTTGATTAACATAACTCTGACGGTTCATTTAAGAAGGTCAGAGTATGTTTAGATATGAGTCCAATAAATAAATTATTGCTAACTCATAGCTTTCACTTACCTCGTATAAACGAGTTGTTAAGAAGAATGGAAGGTGCTACAGTATTTACAACTATAGACCTAACACAAGGATACCACCAAATGAAGGTATATGAACCCCACCGTAAATACTTTAGTTTTACATGGAAGAGTAAACAATATCGCTTTAAGGGCGCACCTTTTGGGTTACACTCCCTACCAGCATTCCTCCAACAAGTAATGGAGGAGATGTTTGCAGACATGCCTAACGTGCAAGTCTACATAGATGACATAGTCATCTTCTCAAAGACTAAAGTCGAACACGAAGCATTAGTCAGACGAGTACTACAAAGATTAAATGAACAGAACTTCAAAATTAATGAGAAGAAATGTCATTTTGCTATGAGTGAGATTCAACTCTTAGGGTATAGAATCTCAGGGGAAGGTATTAAAATCGACCCCGGAAAGGTAGAACATCTCTTAGATTGGAGAACTCTAACAACCGGGAGAGATGTAAATAGCATGTGTGGATTCGTAAACTTCTTTTCAGATGGCGTTCCACACTTAGCAGATTACTTAAAACCTTTTGGACACTTAAGATGTCACAAAGGTAAGTTAGGGAGCTATGGACTAAAGAGTGTGATGAGGCATTTAAGATCCTCAAGCACGCAGTACAACAAGCACCTGTGGTTCAAGGACCAGTTGATGGCGTGCCGTTTGAAATAGCAACGGACGCATCAGACCTAGCACTAGGAGGAGTATTGTATCAGGTTATAGATAATAAACCTAGATACATACAATTCTTTAGCCGTGCTATGAATGCATCACAGTTGAATTATCCAACTGTTAAACAAGAATTATTAGCTATAGTAACAGCTATGACACACTTTAGAGATTACCTCTATGGAACAGCATTTACGCTGATGTGTGATCAAAAGTCTCTTCAATACATGAAAGAGATGAAGCCGGACTCTCAATTATTGAGCAGATGGCATGATACAATATCAAAAATTTCACTTTGATATAAAACATTTACCAGGCATACATAACCACTTACCGGATATGTTGTCCAGGTTTGTACCAGACTTTAATAAGTCATTCCGCGCACTCTTAGCCACTGATTGGAAATGTAATCCAAGATGGTTTGAGTTAGCACAAAAGACATTCGGCCCACATACTATAGATATGTTCGCCGCGCATCATAACGCGCAATTAAAAGATTTCAGGACGTTAAATCATCCTCTAGGAGATGCCTTTCAATCGGATCTCTCCAAACATAACGCGTGAGCTAATCCACCGTGGCAGTTAATTGCCCAATTATTAAATTACGTTCAGATACTTAAAGCTACCTTAACGTTGTGTTGTCCTCTACGGAAATTAGATCCGTGGCTCAATAAATTAATAAGCATGATACAATGCGAGCCAATATATTTAGATAGGGAAGTAGATACCTTCCTCTATCAGGGTACCCGAGCAGTCCAAAAGACGCCCTGGAGACATACTATAATATGTCGTATAGGTCCTATAGGTACAACCTCATGGACCCCTTCTGCGACCTTCCTTAACAAGGTCAAAGAATCAGAGATTACACTTTCTACCAAATTGAACGTTAACCAGTTCAAAGACAACACAACACTTGAAGTTTGTGCACAAGAAATACAATCTACTACTGACTACACTGTTAAGAAGCGTCAGTCTCTAGCTAGGACTTTATTTAATAACATAAAGTCCAAGCCCGAAGTCTTTAAGACACTCTTTCTAAAGGGACTCATGAACGAGAACCCTGATTTACATGCACACATAATACGACTATTAAACAAGTCAAGTGTAGTATATGTATATGAACGCACTAAAGATGCACATACAAAAGGAAGAGAGGAGTCTGTGAACACAACAGATGTAGAAAACACGCAAGTGGATTCTCAACACCCCACCTTTATACTGGAAGAGCAGAATGATGATAACATTCTCTCTTGGCTGATGCAAAATCATAAGCTGAAGCACCAGAACGTAGTAGAAGCACTTAAAGATGCTAAACGAAATGGGATAGCGCATTCCAAGTTGGCAACTTTAGTTGACAAAGTATATCGGTCATGCACAGACTGTGATCTCAATCAGATCAAGCGCTATGGGTTCGCACCGCTTAAGAGTGTGACCGATGTTCCATGGCGCAGGGTCATCATTGATCTGGTTGACCTGCCTACGTCCGAGCACACAGGCGACCGTTACGTATGCCACTTCTTTGATGTGGCGTCACGGTTTAACTTACTTTACCCCTTAAAGGATAAAAGTACGCAGACCGTGGCAGAATTATGTTGCCAAGTCTTTGCTGACCACGGGTGGCCAGGTATTATGTGCTCTGATAACGGTAGCGAGTTCTGTGATGACATTATGGAATCATTAGTACTCGTATCAGGCATGTGCCATAAGAGAGGTGTGCCATATAAACCGCAAACGCAAGGCGCAAATGAAACGCGCCATAGAAGACTTAAGTTTTTCTTACGCACTGCATTAACGGATGATGCAGATGATTGGCCGTACCATCTTAAATGGGTACAAACACAAATGAACGAGTGTGCTGATCCGACAGGAACTACACCCGCTCACTATTTTGATGCTGATCCGGTTACAGGAACTACACCACGCTCATCTATTTTCGTGGCAGATATAGTGAGTTACAAATACCCTATAACAAGGATGAACCTGATCGCATACATGAGTTACCATGGTTAGAAAAAGGTACAACGTATACATAACGTTGTATACCCTTGCTTGCGAGAAACACGTAATATAGCCTTATTAAAAGGCAAAACAGATGGAACACTACCAAGAAGATAGCAGAGTATCAGGTTGGTGACAGAGTTAACATCCGTCAACGCAACTCTGATGCTACTGTATTAACATCTAAATGGATAGGTCCATATATAATCTCAGTAGCAGACACTAAAAGCGGAACGTACGAGGTTAATAACCCCGATGGTTCTAGTGCGCTTAATATAGGCACAAGTCGTATTCCGACTACTGAGATTATACTCGCAAGAAGACATGACTCTAATGCCCCTCTTGATCGTTCTGAATTTAAGGACATAATATATAGAACGGATAAGGGAGGTTACACATACTATCGTACACGCTTTATAGACGGTACGATCGCTGAGTTAACTTCAGACGCTTTTTGATAATCAAGACTATTTAAAAGCCTTTAATAGAAAATGGCGTAAACGCCTACATAAGTCACAAGCTGATAAAGACAGCATGTTCCCAACATCTGAAGGTACGGAAGTTAAAACTTACCCACCTACAGCATTTATCCCGAGCTTTACTGCTCATCCTTCATACGTCCCAAAGACACTGAAACGTAAGAAACGTCCAGTCGACCACCACGGACCTACTGGACCTAAGCCCAAAACTCACAGGGTAACCGAGAACGCTTAACTTCTCCGCCTGACAAACATTAACTATATGTTATGCTACTTAATGTTTTCGACCCGTTTTTCTTTTCTCGCTTTGCAAATCCAAAATCGGCTTGAGTGAGCAACTAGCCTCTCTTGAATTTCAAATCTGGGTGGGGGCTGTGTATTAGCCGGGCCTCCACATTAGACTCTTATGTTAATAAACATACCTCTTAAGAAGTACGTAAATTATAAACGTACTATTAAAAGCACGTGTATTAAATGGGTTTTATCGGTTCTATTTACAAGTACCCTTTCCATTTTACAAATCAGATATTTTGGCCCCGACCCATTAAAGGTACTGTAAAAAAGGCCAAAGAGTATATTTGGAGTAGGTCTATTAAGAGACTTAGATAAACACTCCAAAACATGCATCTGAATACTTCGGTAGCGAGATGGTTCAACCGAACATAGGTTTCTAGAGACCCTTAATAGTTACCTAGTTTGACTTCCGCTCAGCCAACCAGATGTGCCAATCTGATGATGGCAAGTCGGTAATTCTTGATAAGTGGCCAGTTATTGGTTAAGACAATAACTAAGGACATCAAGAGTATTTTTTCTTTTCTTTTTTACTTTTTTTCTAAAGATAGGATTTTACTAGTTTTAGTATTTAGGGCGACGAAACAAGTAATACTAGTTTCGACGATAACGATAACGAAAACATAAATAAAATCCCTTCGGCGAAATCAGTACTGGGAGGATGATATATAGGCAATGTCTCAGCCTTACAATCCCCCAGAGTATTGCTGATTTCTATGAGGCATACCTAACTTTATTCACCAGACTAAAATTCGTATACTTAAAAAACTTATTAAAAGACTTTAAGATTTTATTACGTTTAGTAGCTCTAAGACGTTTATACCGCCTTAAGAGACCGATATTTACAGCTGTGTCAATCGACATTACCTCGACTATATTCTTGTTTGGGTGCACGTGTTGTACGAGTCTTGAGTTTTTGTTCAAACTTGTTAGACTCCTCTAGTTTAGCTAAGAATTTGGTTGAGGGTTTTCAATTAGTCCAAACAATATTTCCAATGTATCTACTTAATAGAACAGGATCCTAGATACAAGAACGTGTCGGTTTCACGGTCAACATAGATAGGTTTGTCTTGTATTTAATTTAATTACATCACGTATCCATGGGTCGGAGCTATGTAACGGACAATACAGCGTTGTAAATAGTAAATATAGTAATATTAACATAATTTAACAACTGTGTGATAAGTTGGCAAGGTGAGTTAGCCAACGCCTTATGCTTTGACAAGTCAAACTGAAAGCCATCATTTTGAGGATGAATCAACGACCTGTATTCAGAAATATGTTTGTTACATTCTGCGGCAAACATATCAACAGTGAACGGATTCTATTGTGATTGAGCGAGGTTAAATCATTTCTTATTAAGCGTCCAATCGGTTGATTTTTATCTGTCTTCTGGTAGTCAGAGACAAGTCGAAAGCAGGAAGATGGTTATGTATCCCTGGTATGTATGTGATGTTAAAAGCAAACTTAGCAATATGTCATGTCAGCGGCTCACCAACTGAAATTCAGTGCTCATGTCCCTTACACATGTTAAAGACTTCTGATCACAGACAACAGTGAAGTAATTTTTATAGAGATAGTCTTTAAACTGTCATAGCAAGGAGCTCTTGTTTGACGGGAAAGAAATTTCGATGACTCTTATTATAATTCTTGCTAAAAAAAATGCATATAGCGTGGTTTGCCATTTATTGTTTGGTAGAGCACTCCAATTACCACTCGATCTGAATTGTTGATTGCTTCTTGGAATGGAAGTTTTATTTAAATGCATCATCCCATTATTTAGTCCAAAGCCTTTCCAAATGCAATCGTAGGCGACTGAAAGGCTTTAAGTAATGAGAAAGATGAAGAAGTACAGTAATCGGTGTTGATAAATACAACAGTAATTGGTTCTTGCCGGCATCAATTGATACCCCTACTGTTGATACTTCATAACCAAGTAAGTGTATAGTGTCTTTAGCAAAAAAGCACTTGTCTGTAAACTTCGATGGATACTTATATGTTTTAAACTGTTATATTAACCAAGATACAATATAAGTCAGTTAGGATTTAGCAGTGGTAGCTATGGATAAATTGGAAAAAGAACTTGTATTAGAATATTTTAAATACAATAAAAACCAATGCGTTATCTCATTTGGTCTTAATATTTTAGACTGACCAGAGACCCTATTTCTAAATAGCCTCAGTAGCTTGTAGAACTACGGACGTACGTGAAGGTGCGATCTAGTTCATAAAGCGAAAACCAAATTAAAACGGTTTCGGTCATGGCTTATCGAGTAAGTATGTGCCTATCTGTACGATTTCAAGACTCATGTTGTATTCTATGTAGTTTAGTATCTGGTTCAATGACCATTTTCGATGTAGGCGCCTTACGTTTATTTCTTGTTAAGGTAACAGCCAAAGGTTGTTCTTAATTATAAAGTAAGTTTGAAGATTGTTTTGCTCTGTTGGTAAGCAGATCAGAAAGTATAGTCACATAGGAAGTAGTTGGCAAATAGAGAATTTCAGATTCATCAGGGTTTGTAGTCGCCTAAGGAAACCCTTTCCGTTTATCTCGTGTGTTATTATATAAACGCTTATTCCATTTCATATTAAAAATACGAAGGAATTCGTGAGATTCACGAAACGCATCGGAGGCTAGCCAAGCTACTTTTTCATCCATAAAAAGGTCTTGAAGTTAGTGTAGCCGTCTTCGGATGTTTTGTCGATTATATCTTTGGCTTGTGACTCCATAACTGGGACATCAGAATCAAATGAGCGAGCGAATGAGAGTTCGGAGGTAGGGATAGGGTGAGTGTCTAAATTAGTTGTGCTAGTACCATCTGTGTTATTCACTTCGTAAGTATCACTCTTCTCATCATGGTAGGAAATGACAAAAGGTCCAATTGTCTTAGAGGAGAGTTTGATAGCGTTCGCATTGCGATTTGGAATGTCAACATAATCGCCAACTTTAAACTGAACAATGTTCTTAGTGTTATTCCATCGGTCATACGCTTTAAGTAGGACACGATTTTTGTGCTCAAGTAAACAGGGGTAAGCAACGTTCTGCATATATACTCGATCTTTTGTAGCCGCGGATAATGTGTTTCTCGGGCGCAGTTTTGTCAAATGTTGCTTGTTTTTAGACATCATCTAGTGCGGTACGCAATAGCTTCTTTTGTTTTCTATGACGTGTCCCATTTGCACCCTGCGTTTGAGGTTTATAAAGAACACCACGCCTATGGGTCATGCCTGGTACGAGTATAAGTGCCTCCATTACTTCGGTACAAAACTCACTACCGTTATCAGAACATAGTACTCGGGGGAAACCAAAGTCATTAAAGACGTGATAGCATAACTCTGCCACTGTTTGCGGGCGTTTGTCCGGTATTGGATAAAGCAAGTTATAGCCCGAAGCCACACATAAGAAATGACAGATATATATATCGCCAGTATGCTTGGATTGCGGGAGTTTAACCAAATCGACTATGAATCGGCGCATCGGTTGGTCTTTTGTCACGATTTTTAGTGGTGCCCAACCTTAGCGCTTGATCTGGTTCTTTTCACAATCAGTACAGCGTCAATATACTTCACGTATGGTTTTTTTCAGCGCCAGGTGATCAAGCCCTGCACGCATAGCCGTCTTATAAGTATGCTCATATGCTCAATGAGCTTTATTATGTATTATTTTAACTGGTAGACTTAGTACTATTAACATAATTTAACAACTGTGCGATAAGTTGCCAAGGTGG
Organism: Sphaeroforma sirkka; assembly: GCA_001586965.3. NCBI lineage: Eukaryota > Ichthyosporea > Ichthyophonida > Sphaeroforma > Sphaeroforma sirkka. The sequence goes on along the minus strand of LUCW03000385.1, from coordinate 93,790 downwards.
GTTAGCCCACGCATTATGCTTTGAGATGAGTCAACGACCTACAATCAGAAACCTGTTTGTTATGTTCTGCGGCGAACATATCAATAGTAAATGGACCCCATCTTGATTGAGCGAGGTTAAACCACTTTTTATTAAGCATCCAATCGGTTGCTAATAACTCTTTAACTGTTTTCTGGTAGTCAGGGACAAGTCGAGAGAGCATACCAGGAAGATGATTATGTATTCCCGGTATGCGTGTAATGTTTAAAGCGAACTTAGCAATAATGTCATACCAGCTGCTCATTAACTGTGGATCAGGGTTCATGTCTTTTAAATATGTTAAAGACTTTTGATCACAGGCGACAGTGAAGTGACTTCCATAAAGGCAGTCTTTAAACTGTCTTAGCGCAGTGACTATAGCAAGGAGCTCTTGTTTAACGGACCACTTCTTCCCATCGATCTTCCCCGAACCACTATGTACAACGGCTATGAAAAAATATACAATTATACATTGTAGCTTCTCTCTTTTAATATATATATATATGTATATAATATTCTTATTGAGGCGGTTCGCCTGGAGGCAGGCGACTCAAATATTTATAAAAAAAAAGTCTACTCATTTTTGAAAGTCCCATTTTTTGGGGATGACACCCTACATAATAGTATTACCCCCTATGGCTATATGCTGTTCGTGAGCACTGAGCTGTCTGAGCATGGATTTGCTGTTTATTATTTGAAAAAAAATGTGTGTTTGAAAAGTACCATTATTTGGCTCTGTGAGCCGATTTTGTATCGGCTGTTGCTTTTTGAAAAATAGTTTTTTTAAAACCGAAGGATGCTGAGGAATAGCGACGTCTAAAAAAATTAACAAGACGAAGTCGTAGCGGGCGCATGTAGCCGTTGTAAAAATCGGGATTGGTCAATTACTCTTTTTTTTGTATGATCGACAAAATATGACCCCTCAAAGGCTCAAAGCCTCAAAGGGGCAGATTCGACCCTTTGGCCTGTGCACTGTGCAGTGAGTGACTGAGTGTGCACCATATGGCATATTAACATAATCATAGCCTTCTACAATAGAAGGCTATGTCATAATTTACAAAAAAAAAAGTTGTGGAAAAAAAGAAGGCGACCAAATCAATCAAATCATCTATTCACCCAAAAAAAAATACAGACTCAGTCTCAGAGACGACTCTCAATTTCTCATGTCTCAGACTCCGAGATATCAACTCATCACTATTCAGGATTCCCTGCAGAGTAGGAGAGACTCTACTAGTACTATTTATAGTAATAAATAGTGAGTAGAGTCCACTACAGTACTACTTAGGTTAGTAGCTCTTTTTTAAATACAAAACAAAAAAAATATATGTAGCCAATGGATGTTGTACGTTGTCCAGCATTCCGGTAAATACTCGGGGGCTAGGGGGCTGGGGCCCTCCGGGTGTAAAAATAAAATATGCACTCTATGCACTTTTCGTATTTATGCAGTGAGTACAGTGTGCAGTGTGCAAGGTTAATATTACTTAAAACTTGTCTGCACATCAGGCCTAAAAGACAACAAGTGAGTAGTCAGGGAAGTGGGGAGTGGAGCCTCCAGGAGTCCAGGAGCCACTGCTGACTGCTGGACACTGACAGTGGAGGCACTTTCTGGTGACTGGTGAGTGGAGACTCTGGTGAGTGGTGACAGTCAGATAGTGGTGAGTGCCTGTCTGCCAGAGTGGAGACTGGAGAATTAGGGACTGTTTAAAAACTGAATTGGGAGTGGGCTCACTGGGGGTGTCAATACTATTTTTAGGAAGTATAGAACCCATTCCGGCCTCCTGTATATTGTACAATCTTTCTCGTCTTCTCTGAATAGTAGTCTCAGTAATATGTATGTAGAGACTAGTCTAGCGATACTTTCTCGTCTCTACATAGTAGTCTCAGTAAAACGTATGCAGAGACTAGTCTAGTGATAGATAGATAAATAGATAGATATATAGATAGAGAGAGAGAGAGCGAGAGAGAGAGAGAGAGAGAGAGAGAGAGAGCGAGAGAGAGAGAGAGAGAGAGAGAGAGAGAGAGAGAGAGAGAGAGCGAGAGAGAGAGAGAGCGAGAGCGAGAGAGAGAGAGAGCACCACTCCTTATTATTGGACTTCATAGCGCATAGTCGAGACGAGAGAGAGAAGAGAGATATTAATGCTACGCAGAACTGCAGAATTTTAAGTTTGCAGTTGGCATAATGTACACAATTTTAACAATAGTCAATACAGTATTCATAGACTAACGAGAATCGTGTATAGTGAGTTAGTGACTGTATATTTACCGTATAGCACAGTATGTGTAAATATTGTTTTTTTAAATGAAGGATTTGAAATCGAAATATACTGGCTCAAGAGTCTATGTCACATACTAGTACAATGTATACTGACTATTATTGTAGTGTATACTGTACCAGTGTACAGTGTACAGTGTACAACTGTACACATTGCACAGCTTACACTGCAGAAGTGCAGATACTTGTTTTACTCGAGAGTATGTAGAGAGTGTAAACTGTAGACTGTAGAATATAAACTTTAGGACTAAAGAAAAGTCTCGCAACAAGTTTGGAAGTTATAAAATACAGACAGCTCTCCCCTAGTCTGCCCTCCACTTCTCCGACTCTCTGAGGCTGTGCCGCTCTGGCCTCTGGACTCTTTGGAGTCTGGGCCCGGCCCTGGGGAGGGGGGCCTGGCTGGGTAGGTTGACTGGGCGAGTTGGCGTCCGACTCGCACTGAGTTGTGGCCTCTACTACTCTCTAGAGAGGAGAGATAGAAAGTAGACTCGCAGATACAATTGTACTCGATTCTCGTAAAAGCTTCCCTGGCTTGGTAGATTTGGTAACTGGTTAAATACATATCACATACTTATTACTTTTAGTTTTCGGGCCTGGAGACTGGGGCCTATGCTAGGGCCTGTGGCTCTGTGCACTCAGGAGTTAGGACTATGCCCTGCTGGGGAGGCTGGGGCAATGGGCATGGGGCCATGGGCCCTCTCTCTCTTACTAGAGAGCCTTCGCCCCTCAAGCCTCAGCCCCTGGCCCATAGGCCCATAGCTCCTAATGATTATTTGAGAAAACTATGCCGGCTCTGGAGTCTGGAGTCTGGACTCCTGGAGCCAAATTCTAATAAAATATGATCAATAATCACGAATTCATGATTCGCCGCTTCATGCATTGTTTTTATATTTAAATTTACATACTAATACAAGAAGTCTTACATATGTACTGTTTTATGGGGGTTTTTTTAAATTTTTAAAACCCCCCCCCGCTTTTATGTACACAGCTACAGACCGTCTAAATAGTAAATACAGTCTACACTCTACAGTTCTACACTCTACACGTATCACGTTTACGTTTTTAAAGTTTGGCTTCTATTTATTTATTTTGTGTTTTGAAATAGTTAATACTTTTTAGTACTGTCTGCTTCAGAAATAGGCAAAATAGCAGGTGCAATTTTCAGGCCAGGGTCCACTCGCTCCAAGTCCACTGCCCAGTGACCACTGACCACTACCGGCTACCCTGTAAAAATTGTTCAACTATAAAAATATGCCCCCAAATGAACAAACAGAAATTTTCAAAACTCAAATCTTTCCACGGCCATCTTGATGGATCTCTCTCTTTATCAGAGCTGTTGTGGCATTTTCTCTCTCTCTCTTTATTAGAATAGAAGGGCAGAGCTCATATGTAACGTAAAGGATATGTACTTTATTTATAGTCAATGCGTATTGCATTGCGAAATACGTATAACGTTTTCGGTCTGAGTCTTGCTTATTCCATGTGTGTATTGTATGTATGTTAAAGAATTGGCCAACACTGTGTTTAGAATTAGCAGTTTCGTTCTAAATAGAATTAGCAGTTTCGTCGAGAATTAGCAGTTTCGTTCTAGAATTAACTGTTTCGTATCAGGTTCGTTCTAGAATTAGCAGTTTCGTTTAGAACTATTTAGCAGTTTCGTTCTAAAATTGGCAGTTTTGTTCTAGATAGCAGTTTTGTTCTAGAATTAGCATTTTTTTTACCAAGATTGACCATAAATTATATTACTCAAAGCCGAATTCATAATAATAGAAATAAATTTATATCACTTTCCAATTATAAATAGGTTTTTGGAGAATCAATTTCGTTTTGGATAAAAACGATCTTTTTTCCAGGATTTACGTATATTTTCAACCCGGAAACGTTACAACGTTGTACATTTACTGTTTATCGATTAGGTTATGAGCTCTGCGAGAGGGTGATGTTTTCACAGCTTTGTGCATTTCGTGGCCCAATTTTCTCCCCGACAGGGCAACTTAATCGAGTGCAAATTTTCAGCATTTAATACCGGGTAAAACGTTTATTTAAAGCGTTACAGTTACCGTTCTCAAATCTCAATTCTCAGTTTCTCACAGAAGTTCTATTTTATTTATATATATATATTTTTTAACTCCACAATAATTGGTTTCTAATTTTTACTATATTTTATTTTAAAAGAAATCAAAGGTTTTTTAATTTTTCAGTATCAGTAATATTTTCAGATTTTTCACCGCCACCATGGGCCCATGCCCGAGATAAAGAGCAAAATTATAGTTGTCAACGAATGTGAGAGCCTTGATTTCAAAATATACTGTAAGGAGTACATAGTTACTCATTTTGTTCAAGCTACTCTTCTTCATCGAAATGAAATGAGTGCTATTTTTTAGTACATGTATTACCATTTTAAAAGTGACGGTGAGTAACTTTTGGATGAAGTCGAAGACTCGAAGCTCAAGTGCCGTGCGGGCGTGCGGTCAAGCCTCAAATCCTCAATATTTACACAAGAAGAATGCAAGATTTACAAGTACTTATAATATCAACAAAATTTCAAACATTGTAAATTTTGGATCCAGTGTGTACTTCTAAAAAATAAAAAAAAGTTATTTATTTATTAAAAAGAGTTCCTCTTTCTCATTCTCTCTCTCGCGATTGTCGTTATATGAACGTTTATAAGTTTGAATAGATGCTCTTTACTCTATTGCGGTTTCACACCTCAAAGTGAGCAGAGTCGTTGCAGAGAGTATCTACATTTACACTCTTTAAAATGATAAACCGAAAAGTTACTTTTTTAAACTCTAAAAAAATAAACGAGAATTCAATATTTACAGTACAAAACTGTGATTGTTTTCTATTTTTGTATTTTATTAAAAAACAAAATCAATGTTTATTTATATATATATATATAAAACAAAAAAAATTGCTAAAAAAAATATCAAATCAACAAACAAAATTATGTTTTAGAAAAAATTGTTATTTATATTTGTTTAAAAAAGGCGATATTTGTAGAGAACAAACAAACAAAATTCCATCCACTTTATATTTTTTTAGTTGTTGCCGTGTCACTGAGCTACAAGATTTAAAAATTTCTCTTGTAGAGGTTTTCATTTTCTGCACCTACTGTTTTTTAAAATATGTTTTTTCTGTAAAAGAAATGATTCGCCTGTTTTGTCATTTTAAAAAACATTTAAATATAAAAGAAACCTCTAAATGAAATAGGATCAACACTCGATGGCTCGTTGTTTTTCGTTTGGTTTCATTAACAAAAAGGAACCAAAAAAAACATAACAAAAACTGGACCAACTATAGAAAAATGAAATGTACTCATAAAACGTCTCGTGTTTTGATTGACAGTATATACCAACACAGGAAACGTACAGTTTCAAATCATGATTTCATTGGATAACATCATATTCTTTTCTCCAATTGTTTTTGCTCACTGGACAGGAAAATGAAACGCGGTACTAAATAGTTAATACGCGTGTATTTACAACACCAACGACAGACGACTGCACGACAACCTCAAACCGTTTTCCGTTATATCTTTTATAAATCGAATAAATATACGTTTACGTTCAACTTTTATTTCATTTTTAGTCCTTTGTATGCTAATAGGTGCAACTTGCGGGCTTAAATATTGAAGTATGTCCTACTTTTATCATACGAACTAGTCCTATAAAAGAGCATAGGTAGGCCCTTCTGATCTCATGAACCGTTTACGTTCAACTTCTATCCATAAAGTTATGAACTTAGCTGTACGAGAGAGAGTGAACGGCCACGCCTGCACTGTGTTGACCAGGGGCTGACTGTCGTCGGGCACTCTGCCCCTCTCAGGCTCACCGCCTAACGCCTAACGCCCACGGCTCACACTCGCTGTGGAAAAACCAGAAAATTAGGTATATATATATAATATATATATATATATATATATATATATATATATATATATATATATATAAACAACCCAGGTCCCAGGGCCAGGGGCCCAGTGCTCGATCGCAATTTTATATTGTTATTTTATGCTGGTTTTATTTAAAAAAAGAACAAACAGTTGGATTCTGGGTTTTTGTGTTTTTAAAAAAAAGTAGAAACAAAACTTGTGTGACGACTGAGGAGTGAGGTCTGAGTCACTGAGTAAATATACTGTGTCTCCGACTCTCTCTGTGTACTTGTTTTGTAAAAAAAACAACTAAAAATACATACAATTTATTTTCAAAATTTAACTGCGAAATCCAACAGTGAACTGCGAAATCCAACTAAATATTTTATATAATACTGTTACTCAACTACCTATATTACTGTTACCTCATGTAGGCATACACAGCCAGTCCGTTATCGGGGATCACGGAACTTTCATAATTTCATCAAATATCTATAGGATCATGAGTTCGAAGCATTTCTGTAAGAGGTGTGTCAGTCCATTAACAAGGATAGATGGCTTGAAATCTAAGCGTCGATGTAGCCCACTTTTAAGCGGCGGGCAAGTGGGGTTCAAGAGACAATGTAGGTGTAGGGCAGTTCTAAATGCCAGACATCGTGGCATACAGGCTACAACGCACTGTGCTGAACGAACTAGGTTGCCAAGCTCTCAGATCAGTAGCTATCGATCGGTCGCAGTATCAGATACGAAAGAGAGGGTTGCTTTATCGGACGAGCTTCTTCTAGAAATCTTGTCAAAATTGAGATTTCATACACTGATAGAGTGCAAGTACGTAAGCAAAATATTCAATACCATCGCAAGTGACTCCTCTTTATACAAAAGACTTCCGTATAAGGTTTGGAACGATTCATTGAGTAATCTGTCAATTGAGAAGGTTCTGCAAATCCTGAAACTCTACCCAAAACTGGAAGATTGGACTTTTTCGTCGCATCACCAACCTACTGAAAGTACACTAAAAGAACTTTCACACACTCTTCCGAATTTGAAGCGCATCGATGTAACAGATGTTGAGGAGTATCAGCACCTGGATCTTCTTGGATGCTGGCCCAAGTTAGAGTCTGTAATCGCTCCTGAATATTTTTCAAACGATCTTACGCATCTAAAGGTGTTGGAGATAGTCGAAGGGCGGAACGATCTGCCGGCAATAAAATCCAACAGTTTGGAGAGGATCTGCGCTGGACAGACAACTTGTGTACAGAAATTGCTCGATGGCTGCCCAGGCCTTAGACATCTTAGGTTACACTGGCAGATTTTAAATCAAGAACTACATAGCACAACACTTCAGAATCTGGCTGTGTTTTGCATAGAGTCTCCGACAGCATTGAATGGTTGTACGAATCTCGAAAGGGTTGAAGTAACTGAAATCAATGAACCTAATATGGCAAGTTCCACTGCGCATACACTGCGTATTTGGAATGGCAATGTGCCGTGTTTTCTGCTGGACAAGTTTCCATCCGTAACTAACCTGGAGTGTAATGATGCAATCGCGACACTCTCGGAGGGCTTCGCCTCAGCTAACCTACTACGACTGGAGCTGGCAGAAAAACTTCCAAGAATGTATAGTCTGCCAAACGTATCTGAGATAATATTACAACGGGTGCCTGTCACAACTGGTATTCGATTAGCCGGTTTACGTACATTGAATATAAGGTGCTTCGCCGATAAAGCAGCACTTGTCAGCACCCTTTTACAATGCCCACTGCTCAAGACTGTACACCTGCAGTGCACTGTACCGTGGCTAGACAGCGGTGATATAAGAACGCCTTCATCCGAAAGCGTATGGAAAGAGTTTTATCGGTTAGATTTTAGATCAGTGTGCATGGTAGTTGGCGATGAGCTGCGGGGAACAATGCCGCCGTCTTTTGATGAATTATTGAGCGAGCATAGAGTGGGCTTTGCGACACCATCACAGAATCTTATGTTCTCTTAGCCAACAGAATATATAGTAAAGAATATGTTCTTATATTCTGATCTTCGCGACGTCTTACGTTACCTGCGTTATCGCTGACAACATGGTCTTGACTTTTTCATACACAAACTTCAAAATTTTCGTTAACCTTCAACACACAGGAAGAATTTGGGCTGACTTGTCGAATAGCCTGAATGCTCAGTCTTCCAATTACATTGCAGTCACCGAGTGCAATTCCTAAATGACAACCCAAATTAGAAACTTATACTCCCGCGCTTACCACGTGGTTTAATCCGTACTGGTATTTCCGTACATTTGTCGTACAACGTAAGAAGGAAAATGCCGGCAATACTTTTACATTCGGCCGATGTGCGTGTTATGTCCATGATGGAATTATAAGCACGCCTCACTGCCATAGTCCACACGTAGGAACTATATATCTGCTGATACAGATTACGATACTCACCCTGATTATCTGACCAGGTTATTTCTGCGCACACATTGGTGCAGCGTTGCATTAAGTAGAAAATGGGAGCCATACCCACAAGACGCAAAAACTATACGAACTGAATCTTAAGAACCTCGGGGCACCAGTTCATTTGGGCGATGCCCATCCATTATTATAATAATTTGTTTCTCATCATTCTGTTCTTGACGGCAGCCGTCTGCTTGATTCTACTGGCTTGTACTTTAGCCTCCTCCAAATCAATAGCCCCTCCCGTCACGAGTACTCGAGCACTTTCTCTTTCCGCAACAGCAGTTTCGCGATGTCGCTCAAGCTCACTTTTCACACCACTTACACTCATCTGCTTGTTTAGCTTCAGAAAGCATCCATTATCCGTACGGAACTCCGAAATCCACCCTAGCGGACTTAGTTTGAGAAGCAGACGCACGCTGGCATACATTTTATCGATAGGGATACGCGGCCTATAAGTGGCTTGCATTTTTTCAGCAACCACATCTAGAGCCAGCACTGTTCTTGAAGCGCCCGCGGAATTCTGATAAAATCGTTGAAGATACATATGCATCATATCAATATCTTCACATTGATTATTTCAATGTAGTTTTTACAAATATGCATATGCATTTACATAAACGCACCTTCTTTGCGCTTACCAACCACACAATGCTTTGACAGATTGAAAGATATTAGTAGATTCACGTGTGAATGGCACTTTAGATAAAAACTCTAGTCCCACGAGCTCAACATACAATAGTCGCTCACACTTTGACGTTCATATGAGGCCCACACTCACAGTGGCACGGCATGAGCCACACGGGAAAGCATAGCAAAAATGGGGCTCCCGAATTCATTTATCAACCGCTGCTATTTCAAAACAACACTGCAGAATATACACACACGTACCTGTCCTTGTCCCACATCGTACAACGAATGCAGCAGAAGGGCCATACTGGGCAGTCTCTCTACCAGTGCGAGCTCATCACTGCGGGCTTGAGATAGCCCAAACATCTGCTGCCGCGCCTTCATCTCCGCTTTGGCCTTGACTCGTGCGAGGAGATTGTCGGGGATCAGTTGCTTGCGCCTCACACGCGCCAACTGTGGCTTCGCTGTCCCGCTTTTTGTCCCGCTATCCGCACCTTGAATTGTACGTCTAGTCTGCTGCGCTGGTGCGACAACCGTATCTCCACTCAAGTGACTCTCTGTCTGAACCTTTCCCTCTGATTCACTCGACCGTGCACCACGCGGTCTTGCAGGCGATTGGTTGATATTGCACTGAACTTTGAGAGCCTGCCTCTCTTTTTTAGCACGCGCCAGTGCGGCCATAACAGTGTCACTCATACCCTTACGCGCCGTCGTTCCGGTTTTTGCTGTGTATGCGCTTCCAAGTACAACATCCCGTGTATATACATACCCATCGGCCCGTACCCGCCCATGCAACTGTGCGTGCGCTTGCAGCTCACTGTGAGCTTTGTCCTCCGAAGTCGCCTGTGTGTGCGCGCAAGGCTGTGTTGTAAATGTCGCGTGTGCATGGGAGGGTGTGTCACTGTTTGTTTCCACCCCAGGCTTTGTGCGCAGACCATCACCCAGTATACTCGCAGCCCCACTTCGGGGCTTACGGTTCTTGTTCTTTTGGCTATCCTCCTTCCCAAGTGCCACTGCCTGCCTACAATCAGCCGAACTTCTCTCACCCTCCATTTCATCTGCTGTATCTGCATGCAGAGCGCGTTTATCCGTCGACACGTTATTGTCAGCACTACCGGCCCACACATTGCGTGCGTTTTCGCACTTGCGCCTGTTTGCGGCAGCCTTCTCCAGAGCCAATCGTACGACATCGCTCATCTGGCCAGCTTTCCCCAGAACCGCCGCCGCTGACACGTATTTCTGCTGGCGCGAGCGTACATAGTTTTAAAGTTGTGGTGCGTGATAAGTGCCTAGAATGTCTCGGTTTTGATACTTCTTCAGTGTCTCACTGTCTGCAACCAGTCATAATTAGTTGATGTACACGCCAGAAATATACTTGCGTAGCATGAAAATCTATTGCATATTGGTCATAATGGCTACATTTCAGCATTGGTATGGCTACATTTCAGCATTGGTATGGCTACATTTCAGCATTGGTATGTGTATGGAAATCGTGAGCGTACTTGTATGATTCGACAACAAATACCATTTCCAATTTACTGGACCTTTTTCCGTAAGACACATACACATGCGAAGTCGTACTCTTAGTGAGCAAATCTGGGCCCGAAATGCGCAGCTAGCTCTAGTGATTAACTTCAGACACAATTACGCATGATAGCGGGTAGCTACTGTAGCTTCAAGAGTTATACAGAGCTTCGGACATGTAATCAAGGAAAGATACACAGCATATTGATATGAACATATGCAAGTTTCTATTCAAGGAAAGTGGTACAACATAAAATTATGAGCTTACAAAAATTCTATTCCAGGAGAGATACACACATATGAGCGAGTTTCTCTTGAGAGAAAGATACACACACCACGCAAGCCTGAACATATGTCATTTCAATTCAAAGGTGCAAATACACACTTTACACTTTTGTGCGCACGCTATACAAGTCTGAGCATGTTCAGGCTCCTATTCGGGGCAAGATAAAAGCCCTAGGAGCGATATAGAAGACATAGGAGGACGATTGCTGCACATATAGTCCAACTACGACTACTCACCTGGACGGGGGGTTGCGGTATAGCCGCTTCTTCAATTTCAGGAACAGAATTCAGATCAAATGCAGGGTGCCAAGACTTCAAAATCTTGTCATCATATTCGGCTGTAAAGCCCTTAGCGATGACATATTCCTGCGCAATACATGAGGATACAGTAAGACATGAAGTGCTAAGTAAGTTTGTGGACATGTTTATGCACAGCTGTCAACCAAGAGAAAAATGTTATGATGTGAATGTGCATGGATGCCTAGCTATAACTCGAGGCTTTGATTCGCTGTACCATAAAGAGGTGGTGCATGTTGGGAAATACTGGAATGAAGCAAGCCACAAATTGACAGAGATGCATTTATATGGCTTCAAATCCGCCCCGACTACATCACAGAACCACGCTTTACTCAATATTCAAAGATGGTATAACTTTTACACACGACAATCGAATACAACTGCTACTTCCTATTCACGATTGCACGCCACATTCCGCAATGAAGTTATTATTCGAATGTCATACTCATAGGTACACACTTGCAACAAACATGCACTTCAACGATAATATACTTAAATTGCTGTACTCTCACGTACCCGGTGAAGGTCCAGTGTGCGTTTGAGCAGCATCAGTCGGAACTGTGTCTGCCGGGTTTGGATAGTCTTGATGGACGTGTGGAGGACCTTTCCTACAATAATACATTACAGACGATAGACGCTCAATGGCCATGAAGTTTTTCTGGTGCGGTTGTACGTGAGTTTGTAGGTACGCAACGCTACTAAGCATACGATTACGGTGAAGTATAAGTACACCACAACCGTATTTGGTGGTACCTTTGGGTTCTTAAAGAGGAGCGAACATTTGATTCGCCGATGCGATGCGGTACATCTACGTAGATAAGGTACACAATGTCTTCCTTGTTCCGCCAACTGCCACACCATAACACAGTCCAGCCATAGGCACTTAAAAACTATATGCTAAAGTGTTCAGTGCAGATTGAGGCATCCAACTACACACATGTCAGGACGAACAAGGGGTTTTCAAGGAAAAGACAACAGTGCTAGAAGAAGGCATGTGCAAGTGATACAAATAGAGAGGAACAGACGTCTGCAACCCAGTTTATCATACCCATCATCACTATCAAATGGTGGTGTGTAGCTAAACGATGACTGTCGGGGTGGGTTCCGAAGGAACAATAGCGATACGCGCGAGACGGATTGTGCGTTGTATACAACACACATGTTCCATTGCCTGTTCGACAAGCCCTACAATGCACCTAAAACAATGGCAGAGGTTTTGCCCTAAACGAAATCCAGTATCCTTCCACTCCTTTAAGAAATGTCACAGAATATAATTCAATGCGAAATAGCGGGTATTTCTTTGCTTCTCCGCAAATGCACCCATACCACAGGCACAGACATACGCACACACACGCACACGCACGCACACATGCATATATATATATATACAGGCACACGCGAGGGAGGATGTGAGCATGCGCCGGTGCGCCCGCTCGGCTAGCGCCATCAGATGCAGACACAATAAGCTGAATTAGCATAATATACATTCATAAAGCAGATGGAAGGGCATCGCTACGTACATGAACTCTTAAGCCCGAGTATCGTCACTATATGCAGATGCTTATGAACTGGAGAGGCCTCCACTGTAAGCAAACACTCATACACTCTCACTCAAAGCGGCCTTACCCTCTGCCGTAGTGTGGGATAGATCTGCATCTATCAGGAGCATAAACCTTTCTCTGTAGGTAGTGGCTGTGCGTAGCTCAGACACTTTCTGCGACAGTTCACGTTGCAAATGGTACATCTCAGGCCATACTGCCATCATCTGCATCAGATGCTTCTCTGTGAAGGTCTTGTGCAGACTCTGATGGATCCAGGTCTGCGTAAGTGTATGTAGACATTGAGCGTGTGAAGAGATAGGTTTCGTGTGTATGTATGTGTATATATGTGTGTGTGTTTGCTGTAGATGTCAATTGAATCTCTTCCTGTGCCATTACTTCTATACAGGATAAGATGGTGATGGATAAATGCCTTGTCTGTACGACACATAGGATATATTGCCATTGGTGGCTGGGAGTAAGTGCTTTACACAGGCCAGACAAGCTTAAACTGCTAATTCAATTCCTTCTCGAAATGCTGTCGTCAAGTATAACAAGAGAGCGTAGTTACACGGATACAGACGTAGTTGAAAATGCACAAATAGCGGGGCTGCATTAAAAACAGATATAGATGGATGCGTGCTAGTTGGTGTATGTCCAATACACAACATACATTTCCACGTGTGTGTGGCTAGCATAGTGGGTGTTATTTTTCGCATATGTGTGGATGCGTGTCTATATATACATATATACAACACTCGATGATCAAAAGCAGGATCGTATTCCTACGACTAGCAGACTGCAAATGAGAAGGAGTACTGGCCCATACAACGAGCACGTAGATGCGACTCAGACCACTAACACCCCCCGAATACCGTTCCTATTGAATGTGCTAACCGGACCCATACTCAAGTCATGGGTGTTGCACAAGAACGAACAATAGTGTAGCTTTAGGCGGATGCGCAAGGCCGTCGCAGTAACAACCGCCAGCCAACCCCACTGGGTGAATATAAGAGTGCTAATAGTTTTCTCCATGCACACAGGGACAGATACCCCCAAACCAGCACACACCTACTAGGCAGACACACGCAATGCACACAAGCACCGTACTTACAGTCCTACACAGGGAGATGATGTATTTGTTTCAGGAATTCAGATTCCTGTCTCGAACATAGCCGGCTTGAGCATCACAGCATGTCACCTTGGTTTCATGAAAAACGAAAGAGTGTACTCGATATGATATCTGAGAGATGCACACATAATGCCATCAACAACTACCTGAGCGCGGGCAAAGGTGAGGTTCTCCTTAAGACCCTTGCGGTGACGTAGCGCCAAATCCAGTGCGCTTTGCATCTTGCTAAGAAGTTCGTATCTAAATGCGATGTTGGTGTGTATTAGAGGACAGTACATGTCAGTTCAACGGACATACAAACACGCAGACGTGAGTGTACGATGCATCCGGAGCTCAGTGGTAAAGTAGTAGTAGGATCGTCAATTTGTGTAGCTGGGTTGCAGACCATATTTAAAGTCATATGACCCGTGTGACTTATTGACAAAGTTGCTCGCCATGCAGTTGATAGACAAGTATACTGAGAGAAGTATCTATTGTACACTTTGTTTCACACCAGGATTGCATGTGTTTGCGTGCCGTACCAAAGCATACAAACGATATAACAGCGATGTACCACTAGATATAGCTAATATAACTGGACTCTTCGAGTGTTGTAGGTTTAGATGGTACACTGTCTATATATAGTAGAGCTCATGAAAGGCATGATTACCCGAACTAAACTGGTGAGATTGTATCAATGCTGCCAAGAAATCCTGGGAGTACTGAGAAATAATCCTATCACGAGATTGTGGAGGTAGCTTCTGCCAGGCGCGGATTTAAACCCTACCCGGTTAAAAATCACTCGGTCATGATGCATGTTAATATATTTAAAATAGTGCAGACAAAGTATACCAGCCTGTAAAGATATTCTGGGCTGGGGATATCGACACAATACGCACACCAATGGAAACTGGAATCCGAATGCGATTATTGACTATCCTGGTATCGATACTACACCATTTACATGATGTATGCACGACACGGGAAGCGCGCATTTCTTGAGCGGAACACGTAACATCACACAGCTATAAATCACAACACAGAAGACAGTCGCTTACTAAAATCGTAACGTGCACAAACTTACGCTGGGGGGAGCCGACGGTTGATTTGTCTTGGCGTGAACAAGCTCTGCACCTCTGCCAGTTGCACACCACTGGTATGCGATGAAGCATGTGCCATTGTGCTGGTCGCATTTATGACCGTCTCTAACGGTATGGAGGTGTCGGTGCGGTCATGCGTAGGTTCATGCTCACGTATAGGTGTACGTATGTGGGGTATTAAGGGAGTGGACGAGGGGTTGGGTGTGCGTGTGGGCGGTGCCCGTTGCACACCTCTCACAGACGCAAACAGCCTCTCACTGCGCGTCAGTCCAGTCTGTCTCGCTGATGTCTCGGGCAGGGTCTTGTTTTCATCACTCACTACGTGTAATGCGTTTCTGCCCTCACTTGCCGCTCGCAAGGTTGTATCCCTTGTACTCTTCCTTCGTACAGGTTTAGCCACCTCATCTGCCTCTGCCACAGCCACACCTCTGTCATTGTTAGCTCCGTTTATATCACGGTCCACATGGCTCTCAGCGGTCCCGGACTGTAGTATACTATCCTCGTGAGTGTCTGGTGCATTCTTATCTACATCACTTAATCGCTCGCTTCTAGGTGTGGAATCATTGTCATTGTTTAGTGGCGCGGGCTTGCCACTGTGTGCGCGTGCGCTCTCTAGCACGTCCGACCTTGAAATGATAGGATACTGCTGTTGTACAGCTACATGTGGCGTTGCTGGTGGTGTTGTGTCTGTCTGTTGTGTCTGTGTAATGTGCCGCAGTGCATTGCCGTCTCTTCCCTTTGCCTTCGTGGGTGAGTACCGTTCCGCTCGTGCGAGTCCACTGATAGTGCTGGAGACCTTTGTACTTGACGTTGGTGTATGTTTCACATGGTGTGAACTCTGTTGACGAGTCCGGGGCAGGCTGTCCCGTACTGGGGTATGACTCATACTATCATCAGCAGGCGATTGTGTTGCTATTGAAGCAGTATCTTTTACAGGTGTGGTCGGTGTGCTCTTGACCCTCTTGGGCGATTCTTGTGATGATCTCCGGTATGTATGCACACGCGAGCTGTTGCTTCGTGCGTGCGACACACACACAGTCTCTGCACTCGCAAGTGCTTCTGAGATTCCTCTTCGCGTGTTGTTAATCGGTGAGTCATTGGCCGTACTTGAGCTCAGCAGAGATGACGTCCCGCTATTGTGCGACTTGGCACCACTTTTCGCTGTGGCAGCGACAGCTTTGCGTGGGGATGTAGTGTTGAACAGATTCCGTGAAGCACTCGAGTGGCCTGGGCTCGGAGCTGATGATATAACGAGATTCGCGCAGATGTGAGTACTACTGTAACTAACTATCCAAAACAGGTGCGTAGTAGTTTACTTCAGCGTGTGTGTTTGCATCTGATGACTTAAAACAGTGTACTAGTTTAATTTAGTTGGTGCGTGTTGCAGTCACCGCGAGTTCGATGAACGCTAACATTCAGCCGTAGATAGACAACATAGTGTACACACACGCAGCAACGTTATCTCACGCACAATCGACTACACTCTACTCCATAACAAACCACACGCCCGCCAAACCCAGCCCTCTTCCCTTCCAATCCCAACACGCTTACCTGTAGTGCTCAGTTTGCGCTTGGTAGGCGGTGACCGCCCCATCATGCGCATACGCGCCTTGTAGCTTTGGTCGTCTTCTGGATTGGTCTGTGGGGGTACGTACAGCAACACAGCAGCCACTGAGCGTTGCGGTGTCGTGGGAGCCGACCAGTTGTGGTGCACTACTGAGAGAGTGGTCCCTTCAGCTGGATCTGCATGTGTGAGGTAGTGCGCCTGTGTATTAGCAGAGCTTGGTATTCATATATCAGAAGTAAGGCCTGACTGTGACTTATATACATACGGTAGTTACTGCGTACGGACGAAGGGCGGCTACAGCGCTAATACAGAAACATCGTGATTCTGCCTGAGCAACTAGTGTATCCGCCACCCGAGTAGGGACTTATAGCCATGTACCAGTAATTTAGTTCTAACCAAGCGTGTGTATGCGTGTTTGAACTATCAAATTCGTAATTCGTCCTATCATGTTGCGACAGCGACAGAATCATGCCATACTTGTATCAGCACCAATTCGAAGTTCAATGCGTATGTACGTTGACAATAGTATTCGAACGGACGGGGTGCGACTGCTAGTTAATACATATGCGTATTGCTTTAGAATAGGGTGTGAATGTATCCTTTTATACTGCAAGGACGTGTTTTACGCACATCTATATTTTTCCTGTATGCATATCATGTGTGCGTAGATGCCCTTTCATGCGGGAATACTGTCATATTGATACAACTATGTATGTTTATGCGGGTATTAATATGTACATACATGATTTGGCGGTAGGTGTGCCATTATCTGTGGCCATATGGGATGTCATTGCATCGCCCAGCGCTTTGGCAAAGTTTGACTTTGACGGCGTAGCATGGTCTCTCATGAACTTGTTACTTCGTATAGCGATGGGGGTTGGCGCCTGCGCAAGTGTCCAACGCATGAGAACGTGAAACGTGATGATATTTCGCATGCGTGGTTGATAAGTATACCATAAACGTCAATACGAGCGTGCAAAACGCTTAGCAGGTATTGTTGTGCCTTACAGTGAGCCCTTGTGAGCCTCCTTTGCCACGAAATATATCGATATGTCGAAAAACGGCACTGGGGACTGAATATATCATAATCGCATACCTCCGTTTTGAATAACATAATATTGCAACAATAAATCAACCTGGTTCATCTCGACACCATATCATATCCGTACTATGACATCGTCTAATCGTAGGTTACCAAACGCATGTGCCGTTTAAGGGTATACTGAAGTGTCCTAGTTAAAGTAATATATATTGCAACATACAGCATCTTATATAGTGATACAGGGCGCCGTATATACCTCTAGCACACTACCACCGGGTGAGTTGATACAAGAAGTAACGTTGTATTCAGACAACCAGCATTATGTTTTCGGTCGCAGCACAATACGGAACAGACGTGCGTCGGTTTAATGAGTGCGTAATGTACCAAACCTTAGTAGCAAGGACAACAAGAAGTGGTCTTGTAAAACCAACTAGCCTATTTACATAACAAAATAACCTCCCAGATTACCTTAAAGGCCGAGCTATCTGAACCCTCGGGACCCAGAGAAGGCGCATTGTCGCCAGTACCACCTAACGTGGGTTTTTGTGTTCTCCTGACCATAGGAGAAGACAACACGCCTTGTAAATGAGAGTGAGAGGGAGAAGAGATAGGTTAGTATACCTCATGCAGCAGCCAATGAGCAGGCTAAGTGAGGAACAACGTGGTTGCGTTGTACAGGCACTGCGCATAGCTAACTTAAAATGTTCGCACTCGCCACTTTATACATATCGATATATGTATATCTATAAATATAAATATATCCATGTTTATATATATATATATATATATATATATGTACACACACACACACGCACACGCACAACATATATATATATATATATATATACATACATATATATATATATATATATATATATATATATATACATACATATATATTGGTGTATGTATATCGTTACATATATTAATATATTTTTACCAATTATTACATATACATGCATGCATACATATGCATATTATTATTGTAGTATATAATATTATATATATTATTATATATAATATATATATATTACATACATATTATATATATTATATTGTTATTATATGTATATGTATATATATGCTATTATATATATATATATTGTAATACATATATTAATAATTATAATAATAATATATATATTACAATTGCGTATATATGCTATTATTGCCAATATAGTTATTATGTTATATAATATTATATAATATGATATATATATATGTATGTATTATATAACATATTATTATATACATATATGGATATATTATGGCCAATAATATATATATTATATATGTATACAATATATTATATATATATATGGTTATTATTATATATGTTATTATATATAATAATTATTATAATATATTGGCTATATATAATACATATATATATATATGTAATAATGCATATAATAATATTATGATGTATATCCCCATAATGATGATCGTCATGTACATATTCATGTTCTATATATAAATGGTGATATAGTTATACATATATATAATGTTAATGTACATACATTCATCACACGCATGCATCAACATCAACATCACATCATCATATTATGTATGTATATAATATATATATATATATAATATATAATATATATATATATATATATATATATATATGCATATGTGCAATAATATGTACAATATAACGTACATGCACATACACATACACACATACATACGTACGTGCACATACATACATACATACATACATACATATTGTATATTATATATATATATATATATATATATATATATATATATATATATATATATATATATATATATATATATATATATATATATATATATATATATATATATATTCGCTTGCACACAAAGATAGCAAGCAGATATAGTTGAACCCTGTACATACCCAAGGAGTCAGTAGTGGTTCTTTTCTTCGGCACCCCAGCATTGCTTACTGAAGCAGAAGTTAGCCACGCTTTCAGTGTGCCGTCTCCTTTACTTTTAGCTTTCCTTCGTTTCGCTTTTTTGAGTGGACATTTCCGGTGCAACACGCCCACCTATACCCGGCTCTGACTCCGTCGTCTCCAAACTCTCTCTAGCAACACTCCTAGCAACACTCCCATCTGCTTCCATCTCTAGTCCTGCACTAGCTTCGCCCGTACGTGGTCGCACATCATCACCATCCATTCCTACTCCACCTCCGTTGACATCTGTTCTCTTCCTGTACGCTCCTATCTCTAAGCTCGTGTCTTCGTTTATATCTACCGGTAATTGTGTATTTGTCTTATTTGCGTCTATATCTATATCTATTTGGTCTAAACTACTTGTCTTATTTGCACTAGTATCTATCAGTCGCTTAGTAGCGACGTGGACAGATGCCCTAGGATCGTTCGATGCCCGCTTCCGTGGAACAAACGCAGTGCGCAAAGAGCTTTGCTTCATCTTGAGATGCTCTCACACAAGAGGGTTGATGCAATTCACGGATAATGATGTTTATCTTGAGATTATTTACATATACCCTTGATATAGTCCATGTACAATCTCGAGATAGCTCTCATATAATCCCGAGATACTTGCTGTATAGGAAAGTGCGTGAATTTCCGGAGGAAGTGAAAATCCCTTCTTGCCGGTGTGATGGTTTATTAAGACCTATTCAGATTTGGAAAATGGTGCTTCTATAGTGCTTCTATCCTCCTTGTCCAGATGTTCACATATTCATCAGCAGTATACTTATACATATATACAAGTTGCCGAGTACTATTATGTGGAAACACACTCGCTGGTATGCGTATTTTACAGTAGGACGCAAACCCACATACACGTATTTATCAAAAATATATTTCGTGTGATTGTGATGACTGATGACTTCATCTGTGTGTTCACCAGTCACCTCATAAGAAAACCATATATACACGAAAGTTTTTGAACCTGTGCTCATCTAAAATTATGCTCCAATCAGAACTGTCTAAATATGAGATGTGTCCTTTTACGCGGGAAAGTATGACACACCGCTGTGCCATCTATGACTAACATAAACATACTGTCTCACTTTGACACTTTATAAATAATACACATAAATACATATTTAATTGTTTGAGTTCAGAAGACTATTTTTAACAGCTTGCAATAATATCTCGGAAGTGGGAGCTACCAGATATCACACTCGCAGTAGTGATCACATACGGTGACCGTTCACATATGCTAGTACACACTGTATCACTACACACAACTCTGTAGTACACATATTTTAGACATTCATTGGGCATGTCTCGTATCAGTGAAGTGAGACGAAGTTCCCCGCGGACAGTTAAGCTGTTTTTTCGATTTTATATCACCGTACGCGTACGTTGCTGTGTTAGAAGCTCAGAATCTTCAGAGGAACCGAAATCATGGTAAGAATTAGAGCCAGCACTTGACTCGATTGTACACCTGTAATTATATATATATATATATATATATATATATATATATATATATATATATATATATATATATATATAAAATATACACATATACATATACACATGCCAAAATATATATATATATATATATGTATATATTATATATATATATGTATATATATATATATGTATATGTGTATGTATATTGTTATTATATATATGTATATTGTTATATATATATTATATATATATATATATATATATATATATATATATATATATATATATATAATATATATATAATATATATATATAATATTATATATATATATGTATATATATATATATATATATATATATATATATTACATATAATATTATAATGTCAATATATCATATATCATCAATATCAATCATCATCATCATCATCATCATCATAATCATCATCATCAATCATCATCATCATCATCACGCATCATGTATAACATATATATATATATATATATATGTTGTTGCACACGATCTGTCTGTGCATGAGTCTATATTCGTTGCGGGATGATGTTTTTATATGTCTCTTTGTGTCTGCTTTTTGTATATGTATGCAAAACTATATATATATATATATATATATATATATATATATATATATATACATATATATATATATACATGTAATCATCACGCATCATCATCACGCATCATCATCATCATCAATATATATATATATATATATATATATATCAGCCCGCGTCTGTCGTGCATGAGTCTGTATCTCTTCGTTGCGTATGTATTTATATGTCTGTGTGTCTGATTTTTGTATACGCGTGCATGAAACTGTATGTTTTTGTATATATATACATATATATATATATATATATATATAATACATATGCATATACATATAAATCATCACACACACACATCACATCATCAATATATATATATATATATATATATATATATGTATGCATGCACGCACACACGCACACATCAACATCACAAGCACATTACATCACATCACACACATCACATCATCATCATCATCATCATGTATATGTATGTATATGTATATGTTGTATATAGTGCGTCTGTGCATGAGTCTGTATTCGTGCGTGTATGTGTCTATAAGTCTTCGTGTCTGCGTTTGTGTATGTGTGCGAAACTGTATGTTTTTATATATATATATATATTATATATATATATATATATATATATATATATATATATATATATATATATATATATATATATATATATATACATACACATCATCATATATATATATATATATATATATATACACATATACACACACACACATCATCATATATATATATATATATATATATATATATATATGTGGGGAAAGATATGTGGTGTCTACTCTTTTGACTAGCTATCTAGTGAGGGGTATACCATTCTATCCGCAAGAATGTAAGAGAATGGTAGAGCGCAGAAGCCCATATATATATATATATATATATATATATATATATATATATATATATATATATGCGTGCGTGTCAATATCAATTCAATGTAAATTCTACCTGTGAACCTTCTAAGTTATTGCAGATGCGATGCGCGTCCTTTTATGTCCATATTTTATGCATCCTTCAATGAATATTTGAGAGGATTAAAATCTGGTTATGCCGCATCTTTTCGTCGCGTTTACCAACTATGAGTACTACTTCGTGAGTATAATTTGACTATATCGCTCTGAGGTGCTCGATTGTCCCCTCCCTCCTTTCTTTTTGAAGATTTAACACCTCTTGGTCACACTCTACTGTGTCACTTAGTCAACATCAGTTGAGGACATTATAAGTTTTACGTACCAGAGCGTTAGATATGGTCCATTATGTCTCATTACATTTGTTTGTGAACACTTTCTCTGTGGGATGTATGTCGACGGTTGGCTGGTCAGCTCGCTTACCTACTACTTTATAGGGACAACAAATATGGCACAGTGTGCATTATGCCAGTCTTCCCATAGGCCTGTGAAGCCACACCGATATGTATCCACCTATGCGATGAACTTCTGTTGGTCGCACTCTAGCGGCTCGTACATCTTTCTTAGATATTGTTCTCATTGGAAATTAAACTAGGGAGTACGACCGATCTCTCTCCATATTTATGTGTATTATACTGAAATAGAATAGTGTCTATACTGATCTGCTGAAACGGAGATCAGATGTACAGAACATGACGAACACCAAAATACAATCATCGCATACACACAGGTGACTGCATTCTGCTTATAATCCAGCGTTAACAATAGGTTTCTAGTGTTTCTTAAATAGCCTTGATTTTTATTATTCGCATCATGAGATATCCAGTAAGTCTCCAACGAAATGCTTGAAAGTACGAACCGCCTCTCGCTTTTGGTGGATATTATCCTGTTGCGGTGATAAGCTTTTCAGGCGAGACCCAATGACATCACCTTATTCAAAAACATTGTATGCCTAATCACGTATTTAGTAAACCCGTGGGAAAAATGGGTTTAGTACAATAGATCTACAGGTGTATCTGTATCTGTATGTAATATGTGTAGTAGATCCATTATTTTTGATATGGAAACGCACAAAATCGAATGCAGTTCCATTGCGCTTGTGGTAGCTACGCTTAAGTGAGAGCAAAGCATGCGCGTGTTCTTTCACCCGCGGGTGCGTCACTTCACAAAACAGCGTTTCCTAGTAGACAGTATTGTCGAATCATTCAATTTCGAAAACCTGATATAGCTACAAGATTGCTCAACACTCAACAACTTCTTTCGTTGGCTTTATTTAGCACTCAACCTCGATATTCGTAGAGCTCTGTAGCTTTCACAGGTGTTTTTGATAGTCAAGGGCGGTATACTTAAATCTATTGCAACGCATCAGATATATCTAATCTCGAGACACATCCCAGACTTTGTATATTAACTAGGCTGACCCGACATCTATAGTGCCATTCCACAGATAGCTTTGCGTGTGAGGCAACAACGGAAAAAACTCTGCATTAGGGACCAAGCCACATCGAAACATTCACAGTATTATGGATAATATATGCCGCTAATTTTGATAGCAATTAGACAATACCAAACAGTTTCGCTGTGCTGTAGATGTGTTTATCAGACCGCACATGGTGTCCTTACGCTTCGAGATTATTATTATTACTCCTTATACATATAGTAAGAGTTGCCTGTGGACCGTATTAATAGATGAACACGCAAAAAGAAGCGAGTATCAGTAATTCTATATTGATGATGATTGACTAGAGATCCATGCTAAATTGTATATGTTCAATGACGTATTGTATGGTCATCCGTGACGGCCATCCACCTTTTAGAATGCAAGCACAAAATAGGCGGTCAATGCCCATATCCAAAGTTTCGAATATTTTATTTGTGTTTGATTGTTGCTCAAAGTTAGAAATCACGCTAAATAAATGGATGGAAAGTGTCATATTATCGCCAAAAGTCGGTACACATAGATCTAATATCAGCTGCAAATTTGGGCCAGTTTCGCCAATTCTGTAAATATCTGCAACACTCACCAAAACTAAAGCACACATGTGACGTATTCGATCACGTATTATACTTCGCCCGATATATAGTCTAAGGAGTCAAGGTATCACCAGTTTTAAAACAGTACAAAACCACTGTATGACAACGGAATGAGATATCTCCTATGTGTATAACAATGCATTGTATTGTATTTTGATGAAGGCTTGTATGAATATATATATATATATATATATATATATATATCATCAGTTTCTAACGATACCGGAGTCCGGGACAGCGAATCGCTCAAGATTCTTGTGGATATGAGATATCACGCTATTTGTTTTTCGTTTGATTTGTGGTATAGTCATAGAATGAGACAGACCTCTTGTTTCCGGTCGGTGGTACACTGTTTAATACACAATTCGTTATCCACTCCCATCGCAATTCCATAGCAGTTAAAGTCACCTTCGACTACATACCCACCCTCTTCGCCGGCTTGTTGAATGCTCACGGTCAGCTCGGACCCGCAGAGATTAAGCCCAAACACAAGTTCGTATTCAAGGACGCAATACGCAAGGCCAAAAGGGACCATAATTTGGACCTGAAGTTCCCGCCAGCACATCCATTCATGCCCCTGCCCTCTCTTCGACTTGCGGCTGCTCTGAGGCAGGATCAGCACCCCCTGTATTCCACTGTGGTCGAGAATATATACCATGGTAAGTTGTTAGTCTGGGTCCAATTGATGACGGATGGTCGACGTGCTGCATGTGCGGATTTTGAGCGACCGTCCTTTAGTATAGGTTGCTGTATACTGCTTCTGCGGATCATATTCGATTTCCTCGATCGTCGGTTGGTTCCGCTTGGTTTGCATACATATGGTGGCATTGTCCTGCTGTTGAATTGGTGTATTATGTTGTTGCCTTCTCTTAACCACTTCAACACTTAACCTCTTCCATCAAATGATTTCCTTAGTTTCGACTGCTAATCCCATTGTTTATTTGGCCTTCTTGTTCCTTGGCGGTTGCTTGATACATTTTTCTTTCACTGCTATCACCCAAGTGGCACAAGGCCTTCATGGCTACATCTGGCTATATCTGGTGGTGCAAGGAGGTTTTTGGTGCTTGCGTTATATATGCAATTGTGAGATCCTTATCAGTTGGGATTAGCCATCATAATTACGGTTACCTACATAGTGAGTGGCACCGTGATTATATATATACATATATATATATATATATATATATATACATAGCGCACTTCGTCGCTAAAATACAGCATCTGAGGTAGGTTTCCTGTCCACCTAGACCTGCACATCCGGCAGAGCAATACAGTATTCACCTCATATTCGTATTTATTTGCTCGAAGAACTTCCACCGTAGTGATTGTGAAATTTTTATCCGAAACTCATAGGCTCATAAATACACCAACGTATGTGGCAGGCTGCTGGCGAGACGGCCAAGACATTACCAAAATAGACGTTCTGGCTGAAATACTGAGAAGTTCTGGCATGAGCGGGATGGAAGCAGACAGTGCGTGTGACCGGAGTCAACAGAGTGCGATAAAGCAGCAGCTGAGAACGAACACGCAATGGGCCGTCGACGCGGGGGTGTTCGGAGTACCTTCCTACGCAGTTTCGAGTATGTCTGTGTCAATATGGAATTGCATTTCTGGTATACCTTCTGTATCAACATGGGTAGACGTGTGGGTTCAGCGTAGTCCATCTGCAAGTTAATTTTGCAATCATCAATTCTAGTGCGTATGTGATTCCTTAGGGGACACCATAATATGTGAACATAATCTGTAGTTTGTCTGATTAATATATTTTTTTTGATTGCAATCATGTAGTATTTACATGCAGTTTTGCCGCTTGTATCACTCGAGAGCTCTGTGAGCCAGCTACCTGTGCGTATGACAATACAAGATCATGAATGCAAATACTGCAGGCGAATGTCAGGAAGGTCGCACGCGACGCTGCTATTCGTGTCTTACGTCTGTTGGTGAGCTCTGATGTGCTAGTGTCACTAGTCGCACTGTAGCGTGTAAAATAATTAGAATGCAGACATTCACTTGCTGGTTTCAGTGAGTGTATCCTGAGCCACTGTCTCTGTGTTTACAGATACACCTTGTTTTACAGGTTCATTAAACGGAATGTTCTCATTCCGTATAGCAATACGCCGTGCATATGTGCTCGTTGACCTCTTTGGGGAGTCTACAGATTCGTGTCAAAACCTGTATACGCTTTCAAGCGCGAACCAACCACTCAATACAAATGACCATTGTGCACATCCTGCCAGATGCGAAACAACCTGATGAGGAGGATGAGGTGTTCTTCGGAAGTGATCAGTGGCCATTCGTTGAAGATATGCTCAACGGGACGGATCCAATCACCCCAGCGCATCACGACCTATGGAAAGGTTTACCCCGTGGAGCCGAGCGCAGGCGCTGATGCAAATGATTATCGGACAGTTCACATGGTTTCCTAGATAAAACAATCGGTCAACTTTGGGGCATGAAGTGGTTGACTCAGTATGGCCTATCTTGTGTTGTGTGAGTTCGTGATAGGTGCAGGTGTTGATCTGCAGGCTTGGACATGAATACAGTTCCATATTGATACAAGGAAACCCTCAATTTGCCCGTCAGGCGGAATGCATCTCTTCTACAAAGCGATGGTATCGGGACAAAAGTCGACGCCGACTATCTGATATATCGGTGATCTTTAAAACTCACGTCACATTGATGGGTATGGTAACCACGTATTCATTCACGCAATGCTTGACAGCCCGTCAGCTGTAAAATAACATAAGCACATCAGCAAGCCGAGTTCGCCTCACTATCCAAGCGTGCTGGCGGTTGGGCCTACTATTATCAAATAACATGTGTATCCTCGATTAAACAACATGCGTATCCTCGCTTTTGATTAGTTTTGTCGAGTTCACGATTAATTTTGTCGCGCTAACTGTTCAAGCGCTGAGATCATTGCCGAGACTGCAAGTTTAAGTACTCCTTTCGCTCGGGTGCGAGGCATAGTCCTCTTCACCATTGAGCGAGTGTTTATCGATGGGAACAGGAGTTGGGCTATCACATCCGGTTGTTGTTGGAAGGTACGAATGCAACAGCTAGTTGCCTGTATATATGCGCAGCTTATGATATTAATATTGGAGCGGCGGGAAAACAAATGCAATATGTAAACGTATTTGCATTGATTTACATAAAATCTTTCGACAATAATATAACTAAAAATATGCAAACTGTCGAGATATAGAAATTTCTTTTAGCATTTTTCCGAAGATTCGGTTCGTCCAAGGTGCGTGAAACCACCTTCGTTGACAAGTCCATATAGACAAGCAACGATAGTCTGACAAGTCTATATATGACAAGTCTATATAGACAATCGACGATAGTCCAAGTCTATATATGACAAGTCTATATAGACAATCAACGATAGTCTAAGTCTATATATGACAAGTCTATATACACAATTAACGATAGTCCATATAGACAATCGCGAGGTCGAGCGTACCATTTTTCCATTCTCACGAGTACGAAAAGACAAGGCTTGCGCGTAAAGTGCACAATACCAATAATGGTCGCGCAGATGTGCAATATCACGCATACGTATCGCATGACCCCCATCACAAAAATTCTAAAAAATCACACACCGCCGTTTGTATGATTGCCAGAGAGACATCTGTTTATCAACACTATACGACGCCATCTTGTTGTACCGAGTTTCAAACAACCACTCTAAATGCCCTTCGGTAGATCATAGGCCCAAATACATGGAGTAGGTGCACGGCAGCCTCATACGAAACGCGTTAAGTGATTCGCTCTACTAGACACGCTATATGTATAAACACACTCAGTGTGTACTTTATATATACCCTTAACCCTTAACCCAAGTCCTACAACTGGATGCACAACAAAGAGTGCGTAATGCAGTGATATATAGAGCACTGGAAAGTCACTTCAGCTTATGACACACTCCATTAACCCAGCCTCCGTTAGAAACAGAGATGCACACAACACAGAGGCATCAGAAGGAATCGTAGGTACCTGGGCAATTCTAATACTAAAAACCTAGGATCACGCGCAAACGGTGCGAGACTGCCGGTGGGCGGCGGTTCGGGTATAAGATGAATTTAGCGCAACAAAATTCGAATATGGGCCAGAACAATGCAGGATTGAACGGATCGAATACACCGTATGGTATTGGGGGAAATAATAATAATATGCCGTACAATACAGCTGGCCATCAGTTAGGTGCATGCCATTGAAACAGAGGTGCACCCAACTGGCCAACAGTTAGATGCATAACATTGAAAAAGAGGTGCACCCAACTGGCCAATAGTTGGGTGGATGCTGCGAATCGGCAATACTAGAGCCATTTGTTAAATAACAATTTCAGTGAAGAACTGAGGGTGCAATGTTGCATGCGCACTGTAGTGCACGATCTCATGATTACTCGATGTGAAGGAAAGATTACAGCACTGCCTCTAATAATCACTCTACATAAGAACTTGTATGCGATGACACTCCACATAGGAACTTTTATGCGATGCGAGGAGAATACGTCTTGTTTGGAATCCAAAGCCAAATACTTCGTTAGTCTTCGTTTTCAGTGTCTAGCCTAGCGCCGGTTTCAATCGAATGCTTCGGTACTATTTACACGAATCTGCAGCAGCCAGTGCTGGCGGTTTATTTAACTACTTCGCTTATAATGCTCTCGCGTTGCATATGATGATGTGGGTACTATCGTAGAGCCTGATTTCGGCATCGATCCGCTGGTGCCAGTTGATAGTCTTGAGATACATGTAGGAGTTCAATGCCTCACAACTGGAGATTATCTTGGACCCCTTTCCACAGCTATTGGTGGTGTTGTCCACTTTATTTCGGATATGCTCAGGAAGGGGCGATCCATCACGTGAACGTCTTCATAGGAACCCACCCCTCTCTAGTGGACCGACTGCAAAGAATGAAATTAAAATATTGAGATGATGGCATACAGGCCACCTAGATTCATCCGGTGTGATAGGTATATGATACTAAAAACGCCACGCACATGGCTAATATGGGGATGTGAATGTCGAATATCGATGAATGCAGGCTGGTACTGTCTCTATTCACTATACCAGCTATCTCAAAATCTGAAATAGGAAGGACAGGTACATATCAAAATACCCCAAAAATAGGTAACTAGGTACGAACTTAGCAATGGTCAAGTTTGTAGCTGACAGGGTCTCAAACAAGATAAGCCTATAATAGTCCAAATCGTCACTATAACACACACACACACACACACACACACACATATATACACACACACACACATATATATATATATATATATATATATAGAATAAATAAATATATGAATATTTACCTTGGACCGAGGTTCTCTTCTTTCAAGAAATCGAACGGCATATCAACAATGTGGCCCCTGATTGAAAGCAGCTCCTGGAAGGCTAAATGCGGAGGAAAAAGAAAGAAATAAAGATAGAAAAGAAGTTCAGCTATGCGCGTAATCGAAATGGGTTATCGTATCAAGTACAGCAGGATAGAAACAAAGCTACCAAACACTGTATAAATGTTTCTATCAGAGACAGCTAGAGCCACGGGCCAGTACTAGTAAGACGTGCTTCACATTCGTGGTACTGGGAGATGTCAGCAATCGCAGGGTAACAGACTAACCGCTGTCATACTCCACACGAATTTGCGACAAATAACATGACACCGCTGGAGCCCAGGAACTTCGTATGACATGACAAACTGAATCGAGTAAAAGTATTTTTTAGAATGCATGACACCCCGTTATATCTACAGACAACCTAAACCAATGGCACCAATATTGACAACAAGCGCCGCAAATTCGATTGGAGAAGTGGCGACAACCTTCAACAACACAGGGAGGGGAGGGTTCACAGATTTGACTACAAGGAAGTCACCTCCAAGACATTACAGCCGCCCACATTACGATCGACCGAAATTACGTATATGTATTCAAGATATACCCAGTCCCTTAAAATGATGCACTCTAAGATACATAAAGTCCCTTGAAATGCACTCAAGTCACATCTAGTCTCTTACAATGCACTCGAAGACATATCTAGTTCCTTGAAATTACTGTAAAAGACACATCTAGTCTTTAATATGCACTCTTAAGACACATTTAGTCCCTTAAAATGCACTCTAAGACACATCCAGTCCCTTAAAATGCATTCTAAAATAGATCTAGTCCCTTAACATGCACTCCAAGACACATCTATTCCCTTAAAATGGACTCCAAGACACATCTATTCCCTTAAAATGCACTCTAAGACGCATCTAGTCCCTTAAAATACATTCTAAAATATATCTAGCCCCTTAAAATGCACACTAAAATATATCTAGTCCCGTAAAATACACAGACATATTTAGTCGCTTAAAATGCACTTGAAGATACATCTAGTCCCTTAAAATGCACTCTAAAATATATATAGTCCCTTAAAATACAATCTAAGACACATTTAGTCGCTTAAAATGCACTTGAAGATACATCTAGTCCCTTAAAATGTACTCTAGTATATATCTGGTCCCTTAAAAATACAATCTAAGACACATTTAGTCCCTTAAAATGCACTTGAAGATACATCTAGTCCCTTAAAATGCACTCTAGTATATATTTAGTCCCTTAAAATACACTTAAGTTACATCCAATTCCTTGAACCGCAGTACTCTCCACTTTGACGGAGTACTACACATCTGCCAGCTCTGATTCTCCATTAGAGTAGCGCACCTCTCAAGAGCGACACGAAACACTCGCAGGCTCTCGCACACACTTCAACTATACGCAACCATGCACTCCCAATACCCGCGTGCATGCAAGCGCGCACACACGGAAGGGCCTCAAGATAAAAAACAACAGCCATTAAATGGGCCTCCACCCTATAATGGTCCTGGCTTACCCTTGTCGGGGTCACTGTCAGCTACAGTCACCTCAGCTTTCCAGTCTTCGAGATCTTCCCAGCAGTGGACGTGGTTGTTTGGCACCGTGCGGAATACGCGCTCGTATATCTCGGTGTTGGCCAGCGCTCTCGCAGTCCAGACACCTGACCAAAATAGGAAAGGATCGATCCAATAGAGTACCAGGTTATTCGTATGCGTATACAACCTTCTGCATGATCTTACGGCGCACCGCATTACCGAACTACGAACGAATGAAACCGCATGTATATTGAGGATTCTAGGGTCTAGGGTGCATGGTTCAGGGTTTTGGGTTGGAGTTTCGTAATTGCACGTATATTAAATCTTCTGCATAGCCTTGTACAGTACCCTATGCTGCCGACATACTAACCGAATGTGAGGCTCTGAATCGATTAGCACTACTGCACTGCGGTCGAAGGATTCTCACGCGTGCCAGATACAACACTGGCGCACAAGTGTTCCCTATACCCGCATCCAATCCTGTCCCAATCTGTAATGACATGACAACACATAACACAACACGTCACGGAATATCATGACAACACATAACACAACACGTCACGGAATATCATGACATGACATGACATGACAAAACACCATACGAATGACGTGACAGGATAGCGCGTGACAGGACAAAGACGCACATACCATCGAAGAAGTCATCGGCCACCACGTCCTTGCCAGCCTCATCCTCAGTAAGCCCCAGATGCTCAGCGAAGATACGCTTGCGAAGACTTTTGGCGTATCTGGAAATATAGAAGGTGTGTGTGTGTGCGTGCGTATTGAAACGTAGGAGTATAACGCTGGGAATGATACGACTAGAAGCACTAGTATGGATTTATGCCAGTTTCAAATCATGAATGGAAAAGAGGTGAGGAAGAACACTTGTGTAGATAGAAGTGAGACAAAATGTCATGTAATTGTTATGAACCTAATTGCTAGAACAGGTACAAATGAAAGAGACAGAATGGAAACACGTGTAAGATTACAAGGTAATCACGTGTAACAGTTACCAGGTATACACGTGTAGCAGTTATCAGGTAAACAGATGTTCAATTTAGGATATACATACATATAAAGATAGCAGGCAAGCAAGTGTAAGAACCTAGGTGTACACACATATATGATTTAGCAGGATTTAAGATTCAAGATTTATATATATATATATATATATATATATATATATAGAGACATATATATTTAAGTATATATATATGTAAATACAACTTAAATATTTCGCACCTGCCGCACTGGACCTGGAGTCCATCCAGCATCCCGTCCTCAAAATCTTCATCCTGGATCATGACGGCAATCTCACTATCTCGACTGCCCAGCATTGATCGGTCGTTGATGTTCGCAGATCCGCAGATGACGGTGTTATCGTCAGCTATTAATAACTTTGAGTGCACATAGATCTGGTTCTCCACAGGTTCGCCCATGAGGTTGCTGTGTTGACGCAGGCCTGCACACAGGAGGAGCAAGTATCCGGATGGTGAGTGATAGACAACGTATATATATATATATATATATATATATATATATATATATATATATACATACATACATACATACATACATACATACATACATACATACATACATACATACATACATACATACATACATACATACATACATACATACATACATACATACACATACATACATGCATACATACATACATACATGCATACATACATACATACATACATACACATACACACACACACACATGCACACACACACGCACACACACACACGCACACACACACACACAGATATATATATATATATACATATATGTTTGTGTAAGCTTAACATCATACAAAGTGATCGAGTGGAACGGAGATGTAATATGCGCAGTATATGTGAACGTGATACGTACGTCTGAGAACGTGCTGGTCGCAATAGTGAAAAATAGTAAACATTCACACACACACACACACACACACACACACACATACATATATATATATATATATCCAAAAGGATCAAACAACAATGTGGTGTATATACGGAACGAGAAGGTATTGAAACTGGGTTGCGAGTGTTTTAGGTTTATATAGTACACACTAGCCATGTATGAAGATAAAATCTCAATGGCGGACGAGATAGAACACCATAATAAAAAATTCGGTATATAGAAGGTATTCGTACACATAGAATCACGATGAAAATTAGGTCTATATATCGGGTGCATACACATACATGCAAAGGAAATGTAGGGCTTCCAGTCCCCAATCTCTCTACTGAGGCGCTGCAAAAGCGATTCGGGACCTCTGTTGATCGACTTGTACTGCCAGTGCATCACAACCTGTTTTGGGATTTGGGCCACAGGGTCGAGAATTTTAGGGTCTAAAATGGGTGGCTATGCATACCTCGAAATATATGTACAAACAAAATAAGGAAACACATATACAACGAACCTGCGAGGAAGTTGCATTCGGCCCAACTCACACACAGAAAGCAAACATCGCCGCATAATTTTCAACAATTTTCGTACGCACAAGAAGAAAAAGGACGTGAATTTCATATACATTCTCAGGTATATAGTTATACATACAAATACACACACACATACACACACACAGACACACACACACGCACACACGCACACACACACACGCACACACACACTCGCACACACACGCACACTATTATATATATATATATATACTAACCTCGACAAATATAAACTTTAGATACATAAATACATTCTTTCACACACACATACATATCTAGTCCCAATATACAAACCAAACATAATACATATCCATGCAACGGACCTGCAAGGAAGTTGCATTCGGCCCGAAATCACCCTCGAAAGCAGGCATCAAAGGCATGATCACATAGACGCGGAACTTCTTGTTCGCACGGTGACACTCCACAATCTTATCAAAGAGTGCGTCTCCAATCTTATTAGTCACACCATCGGCTGGTAAGGCCGTCACAAAAAACTGGTTCTGTGGGTGGCGAGATAGAAAGAATGGGTGGCGTATGGGGCGAGATAAGGACGTATAGAGTAACCATTACAGATTGCAGTTCCATTGCGTTAAACTTGTACACCTGTAGCACATCTATAGTACTTATAAAAAGTATTGGGTTGTCTATATGGGGAGAGACAGTAGGGATGGGTGGTGTTTGGTGAATGGGTGAGATATACCGAATGAGTTATGTACTGTGAAGTGGGTGAGACATATTGCATGGGCTGTGCATCTGATGACCTTACTGGTCAGACCATCGACTGGTAAGGCCGTCACAGAGAACTGGTTCTGTGTGTGGCAGGATAGAAGGAATAGGTGGTGTATGGGGCGAGATATCCATATATTTAATCCTAATACTAAACATTTAAAAGTATGGCTCTCCATATGCACACTGCACCCCCTCATACCCATACCAATATAAACGTACCTCGATATATATGGGATGCTTGGCGTATAAACGTACCTCGATATACATTGTAATGCTTGGCTTATAAACGTACCTCGATTCATGTCATGCTTGGCGCATACACGTACCTCTGATCATATAAACGTACCTTAATATATATGTAATGCTTGGCTTATAAACGTACCTCTCTCCATATAAACGTAACACGACTTATGTCATACTTGGCGCAAACACGTACCTCTGATCATATAAACGTACCTCAATAATTAATGTAATGCTTGGCTTATAAAGGTACCTCTCTCCATATAAACGTAGCACGATTCATGCAATACTTGGCGCATACACGTACCTCTGTCCGTATAAAGGTACCTTGATAAATATGTAATGGTTGGCATATAAACATACCCCTGTTCATATGAACATATGTAATGCTTGACTTACAAACGTACCCCTGTCCATATAAAGGTACCTCGATATATATGTAATGCTTGGCTTATAAACGTACCCCTGTCCATATAAACGTACCTCGATATATATGTATTGCTTGGCTTTTAAACGTACCTATGTCCATGTAAACGTACCTCGATATATATGTAATGCTTGGCTTATAAACAATTCCTGTCCATATAAACGTACCTCGATATATATATAATACTTGGCTTATAAGCGTACCCCTGTCCATATAAACGTACCTCGATATATATGTAATGCTTAGCGTGTGCGATAGCCTGTAGATAAGCGTTTTGAATCGAATGCTCTGTGGAAATCCCATTGGACCATTCACAACAGCTTCGCAGGATCTGATTAGTTGTTCGAAAAAACTCATCGCCCATGCCTAACCCCGCCAAAATCTCTTCGCTGCTGCGCTTGATAACGGTCTTTGGCTTGCGCGACTTCCTTGAATCTGCGGCATTTTGACTATCTGTGACATTTTGTCCATCTGTGGCATTTTGTCCATCTGTGGTATTTTGACTGGGTTCACCCGCGATGCTTACGTCGTCTGCGAATTGATACGGACAGAAATTCATTTCAAACCATCAGTTTGCGGGTATGGGCCGACAGAGTGTAGTACATATGTCTATACACAGATGCAATATAAAGCCGTGTGTTTATACATACGTATATATATTCATACATACTTGCATGCGTACGTACATATATTTATAAATACATGCAAACATACATACATACATTCAAGCATACACGCCTACATGCATACAAACATGCTTACATGCATACATATATCAATATATACCTACAATCATACAATAAACGATTACTAGGTGGTGGTGCATGGTCATGAATGGCAATTGCATGACAACAAGTATGTATGCCGTGGTATGAGTCATACAGTTGCAAATGCTCTCACATCTATAACCGTGCGTATGTATACGATCAGAAGTCAGGGGGCGTTGCAAAGCAGTCTCCTGGTCGACACACATACGGTCCATTTACAAGTACACAAGCACACAAGCACACACACACACGAGCAGGTCCAGACTGCAGCTTTGGTACACATCCTGGCACTGCTTCTACCTAACAAAAGACATGCATAAAGTCAGATGGAAGCACACACAAAGAAAAGATGATCATCACAAGATAGCCAGGCATGACATTATAAACATAGTACGAGACAGCCACACATGACAATCGTCTCCCTATACCCCAGACGCTGACGATTCATCACAACACACACAGGAAGTAAGATAGGACTATGCTATCAGAAGGTGATGATTAATCAGAGCGAGAGAGCGATGATGGAATACTCCAGCCATGCTACCCAGAGATATATAGTTACCATGGCAACCATACAAAGTACGTACTACCGTCACTGCCTCGGACATGAGGGTCCACTTACCCGTACCCGTCTCGGGCCTTCCCGCGCGCTTCGTTTCCTTGTCGCTGGGCTGAATGTGATGTGAAGGTACTCCCATGGCTGTGGGTATCCTGTTGCGAATGTCCTTGTTTTCGGCGTCCCCCATATCGCGTTTTGGGACCAGGAAGGGTATGGAACTGTCTTTTTTGGCCTTCACAACCTGGACAAACGGGTGCAACGAACACACAGAATTGTAATTGAAATAAATAAATAAAGTATGCAACGATTAGGTTTGGGTCGGTTAAGGAGGATGT
Organism: Sphaeroforma sirkka; assembly: GCA_001586965.3. Lineage (NCBI taxonomy): Eukaryota > Ichthyosporea > Ichthyophonida > Sphaeroforma > Sphaeroforma sirkka. The sequence continues at coordinate 56,738 of LUCW03000385.1, read as the reverse complement.
GCGACTCTGGTTAAGTTCTCTGCATTTGTATACATTGCTTTTAATATACAAATGTTTGATCGAGTCACACGAATTTCACAGGAAATTTCTTATCTACCTGATACACACACACACACACACACACGCGCGCGCACACACAAAACACACGCATTGTATATATATATATATATATATATATATATATATATATATATATATATTATTATATATACCCAAACACGTCATGCAGTTTAAGACACGATCCCAGTGACTTTCATTGATTCCCTATATACACCAGCACCAGTACACAGACCTGTTGACCTGTAAGTCACTGCGCTAGGGTGTTATCGTATCATCAGTGTACAATCCGCATCAATGACATACACGACTGCATATCCAGACAGACAACAATCTATACGCCACCGGGGTACGCCTATCAGGCACTATACACACAAAAGCACACACACACGCACACACACAGATGTGTATACATACAGAAGCACACACACACACACAGAGATGTATATACATACAAAGCACACACACATACATGTGTGTCTGAAGATACAAACAACACGGGATTCTACGCACTGCTTCAAGGTAGTGGCAGTAGTTGTTTAATCGACTGGCCGTACGAGTATACATGTCCAGGCCTATACCAGCTAATAGAAACACGGGTACATACGTCCACAGAGGAAGTTTGCTCCGAAATGGTCGATACTTATCCCACACAAGCACCCATCCGCAGTCATGCATGGCATGTATATATCTATGATACCCATAGGGTTTAGGGTTTATGGCTTAGGGTTTGGGGTTTAGGTTTACCCTATAGACACATACCGGGAACCAAGCAACGCGCACCGTATACACAGTACAGTACACCACAGTGCCTATGCTATGTTTTAAATGTGTGATATGAAGGCAAGAAAACCGAGATGCATACCACAGATCACTGATGCACGGGATGTGGGAAGACTACCTTGATGGTAACGATGGTCGATGGGTTGTGTGTTGCATTTATCGCCAGTACTAGCACCCGCACACAAACACATAGGCTATACAGGTAGTTCAAAATACACTAATAGGTATGTACAGACGCAAACACAGCCAAAGCCACAGCCACAGACACAGACACAGACACAGACACAGACACAGACACAGACAGACACAGACACACATCATATATATATATATATATATATATATATATATATATATATATATATATATATATATATATATATATATATATATATATATATATATATATATATATATATATATATATATATATATATATATATATATATATATATATATATATATATATATATGTATATACATATACATACATACATAAATATATACATATACGTATACATATACATTACGTATACATTACATATACATTAAATATACATTACATATACATAAAAAATACATATATACATAGACATATAACGATATTTACCTTGACATGGTTCCATCGGTCAATGAAGTGCCTGCCCACATCTCTCGCGCATTGACCGTACATGCCCAGCCCCACATCGTGCCATGGCATTCGTGACTGTGCCCACCGATCCACACTGTCGTCGTACGGTTTGTGCAAATCAAAGAAATCTCTAACACAAGGATTGGAGTAGTCCTGCAGTACACATAAAGTGAACGTATTAATACGTGGATACGGAGTACGTACGAGTAGCTAGATAAGAAATACGTATGAATAGGTAGATAAGGAATACGTATGAATAGGTAGATAAGGAATACGTATCCAGAAGTGTACTAGGTCTAGATATATACACACAAGTATGGCTGTTTGCATATGCACAAAGCATATTATCATCGTACGTTATGGTTTGCGTTAGTAGAAGGCGTCCCTCACACACGTGTCTAAATGTCATACATACATACATACATACATACATACATACATACATACATACACACACATCTATATATATATACGTTTGCAAGTATAGGTGCCGCTATACATGTACAAATATATGAATATATAGTATACATGTACAATGTATGGGTAAATAGTATACATGTACAAATATATGGGTATATAAATATATATAAAATGAAAAAAAAAAAAATATTAAAAAAAATAGAAATATGCATACATAATAAGGAACCTACAAATGCATAAAAAGGGATATATACATACACAGTAAGGGTGACATATATACATACATAGTATGGCTCGCAATAAGTGTTTGTATGAGACCATATAAACTGCAGTGTATCTCATGCCGTGGGCATCAAATCATATCTCATTCGTGCAGGATAGACATCTTCCGAACAAACTCTTTATGGATATCCGTACGATGGTTTGGTACTGTGACAACACCTGAGGAACTGGGACGGTTTGCAAACAAGTAGCTAGACTTGGTAAAAGTGTACAAGCGGTGAGTATATATATTACATATATATATATATATATATATATATATAAACACACACACACACATATATATATATATATATATATATATATATATATATATATATATATATATATATATATATATATATATATATATATATATATATATATATATATATATATATATATATATATAAATGCAAACATCCTATACACAGTGATACAGAGATGTACTATTTCAAACACGCACACACACACATGTACAGACGCACATATACACGCATGTGTACACTAACATACACGTATACATACACATACACATACACATACACATGAACATACACCTAAACATACACCTACAAATACACCTACACATACATCTATGCCCACGGCCCCAACACACCTTGCCCACCCATTGAGGAAAGCTCTTATACTTCTGTGCCTCTCCAATGTCCAGGTACATGTACTCTATCGACACAAAAGCCTCGCCCAGCAACGAATCTTCGGAGTAGTCGTCGCCATCGTCTTCGTCTTCACCGTTGCTAAGCAACGCATCGCTCTCACACTCCGCATCACACTGCGTACATTCGCCTGCCTGTGCATAACGGGCGCGTGCGGGACCTCCTTTGGTTAAGCTAGTGGTGGTATTGCTGTTGGAGATATCGGCATGCGGGTCTGTCTCCCTGTCGTATGCATGTGCTTGTGTGTATGTGTGCGCGTGTGTAAGTGTATGTGTGTGTGTATGCATATGCGTGTCTGCGTCTGGGCTTGGATGTAAGGCACAGTCTGGGTTGTCTGTGTGGTCGTCTGTTGGGTGTTCCGAGTCCTTGATGCTACCCGTCTCCGCACAGTTGGCGTGGTGACTATTTGCCTTCGCTGTACCACCCTTCTCGGTACTCGCATCGGCTCTCTCGTTGTTGTTTGGTTTTTCGTGGCTGTGGTGGTGGTGGTTGGTGTTCTTGCCATGTTCCCTTAATTTGAAGAGGTCGCGCATGATCTTCTTCGGTTTCTCCTTGCTGCCACGGTGGAGGAAAGAGGGGTTGATTGCTTAAGTACTGAGTATATTATATATACATGTATAGTCACACACACACACCTACACACACACACACACATATATATATATATATATATATATATATATATATATATATCTGTCTATATCTGTCTATATATATATATATACATATATACATATATACACACACACACACACATATATATATATATATATATATATATATAACCACACACACGCACATTACACATATGACATATATATATATATATATATATATCTATATATATGTACATAGACATATACATATACAAATAAATATCCATATATATATATATATATGTGTGTGTGTGTGTGTGGGTATTTATTTGTATATGTATGTCTATGTATATCCACATACATGCACACATACACATAAATATAGATAAATATACCTTGTTCTGTGGGCACACTCGTACGAGTGCCTGTGCGTATTCGAGTTGGTGTGCACAGGCACATTGCCCTTGCCACCCTTGCGCTTCTTATTTCCCGTCTCCGCTTTGTTGTGTGCATTTGCATTCGCATGCGTATTCACATTCTCAGTTGCCTTGGCTTTGCCCTTAGACCCCCCTCCCAGACCCCCCATGCCCAGCTTCATGGTCTCTTTGACCTTCTTGATCTCCTTGTTGAGATACGTTTCCTTCACAGTCGCACTGCCACTGTTCTCTTTGTCCTTGCTCTTGTCTCCGGTGCCGCCAGCCGTATCCTGGTTCGGGTTTGGCCTATTAATATTGTCGGTAGTAGTATGACTACCACTCCCATTGCCCTTGCCCTCTGCACCAGTCCCCCTGATCTCGTGGGTGGCCTCCCGGTCCAAATCCCGGTCCTTGGACAGGGGCCGTTGGTGCGGTCTCCCCTTGGATACCCCCTCAGGCCCACTACCCCCCACACTCCTGTGGCTATACCCACTCCCTTCATCCGCCACCGTCGCGTGCTGCGGGCCTGTGTCCTCCACAGCCACGTCCAGGTCATTGTCATGTCCCTCGCCAGCACTGTACGTCTTGTTTTTCTTGATAGTCTCTTCGTGACCACCCCCCTTGCCCTCCCCCTTGTCCCGTTTGCCAGTCCCCGTCCCATTGCCCTGGGCGCGTCGCCTGCCCCTCCCGCGTGCAGCCCCGCCCTCGAGTCTCAGGGGCAGGTCCACTCGCATGGCTTTGCCCGGTACTAACGTATCCAGGTCCAGTTCAGCAAACATTCGCAAGTCCTTCAGGGCCCCCTCACACCGTGTGAGTATCTCCAGCATCACCAACGAGTTCTGCGATCCGTCTCCCGAGGCCTCTAACGCGGGCGAGTGTGCCGACGGTGTGCGCTTATGTGGCCTCGGCTTGGTCCCGGTATTCTGGCCGACATCGCCCATACCCCCACGGCTCGGTGTGGCACCATCCCGGTTTGTCTCGGTATCGCCCCCGGCTATTTGGGACTCCCTCAGCGTGACGGGCACCATACCTACCACCGGCAGACCCTCCAGAGGCTCCGCCTGCACATGTTCGGGTGATTGTGTCTCTGATGTCGTTTGCGATGATATCTGTGGCTGTTGCTGTGTGTGTGGGGCGTGTGTGTGCTCGCTGGAGTGTTCTCCATGGTCGTTGCTTTCGGAGACATCCTTCGCTGGTCCGTCTGTTGAGAGTGCGCCGCTGTGGTCTGTAGGAGTGTGGGGACGGGGGAGCAGATGTCACATTGTGGATTAGTCAGCCAATCGAATTGAGGATTAAAATTAGGGAATAGGGAATAGGAGTTAGGGATTAGGGATTAGGAATTAGGAATTAGGGATAAAAAAGTAGAGATAAGGGGTTAGTGGTTAGGGTTAAGGGCAGCAGGGATCTTAGAGGCTAGATAGTAATATGAATCATATTACAGAACACGAAGCTTATCGATTCCGATAATGAGGTCTCAGGGTCTAAAGGGTTGACTGATATAAGTCACGTCAGCCTATAAAATCATGGCTTAGGGTTCGGGGGAGTGGGGAGCGGGCGTTTCAGAGTGTAAAATGTCCCAATACCGACATGTATACACACACACATTCTCTCTCTCTCTCTCTCTCTCTCACACACACACTCTCTCACACACACACACACACACATATATATATATATATATATATATATATATATATATATATATATATATATATATATATATATATATATATATATATATATATGTGAATGTATATACAAATTTATTGATGATAGAAATTGAACCCACCTGCTGAAGGGGGCTGGCTGTATTCAAGAGAGGCTCTCACTTCCCCTACACACGACAGTTTCTGTGGTTGGTCCTAATAGAAATTAACCACAACAAACGCACAGGTTTAGTACAGAGGAAGTGTGAAGAACCACAAAAATGATGAGTGGTTAACGAGATATACAATGGCCACGGTTGAGTGTATTCAACTACCTTGGTACAAGTTGCATGGTCTAGGATTTAGGGATTCTAGAATTGCTTTTTATTAGTAGTCTCATCAGCATAGCTGGTTTCGTTTATAGATACATAGTTCCATGTATATACAAACCCATCATCAAGACCGCCCGAGGAGGTGTCGAGCACATTCACGAGTATGGCTGACTTTGCCGATCACACCCCGAGCAACGTATGTATAGACACTCAGCAGTGACACAGGCAATATATATATATATATAGTAGGTACACATGAAAGTATATATACAGGCAGTAGATACACATAATATATATACAGGCAGTAGATACACATGAAATTTATATACACGCAGTAGGTTGGCATAGATATTTATATATACGCAGTAGGTATACACAAAAATACACGAGCACGCAGTAGGTAGGCATAGAATATATATACACTCAGTAGGTACACATAAAAATAGATATGCACGCTAGGTAGGCATAGAAACATATATGCACGCAGGTAGACAGAAAAATATATAAGCACGAAGTAGGTAGGCATAGAAAGGTATATGCAAGCAGAAGGGAGGCATAGAAAAATATATGCACCCAGTAGGTACATACAAAAATACATATGCACGCAGTAGAAAGGCATAGAAATATATACACACCCAGTGGGTACACATAGAAAAATATATACACGCAATAGGTGCAAATACCCTCGGGGACTTCATGCCATCCCTGGCATCTTCCAGTTTACTATTGGCAATGTCATCAGCTGCACCCACGACGGGGGTTTCAGGGCTCGTTTGGTTCCCGTTCATCACCACATTCACAAAGCTGCTGTCGCTCAGCGAGTCGACCTTCGCCAAACCAAACGCAAAGCTGTACAGGATATGTCGAGGCGCGTTAAACGTTATTGGTGGTCACGTTAACCTTCGCGACCCCAAACACAAACCGGCATAGAACGTATTGAGAGGAACCCGTATCCGTTGTACAATAATTTAATATTCTAAAAATAGAATGTTCTAAAAATAGAACATGCCTTGGTCGACGTACACCAGCAAGCCCTAAAGTTACCGTGGATGAAGGCGCGTGCCTTTTGGATTGGGGTGCTCCCAGAGCAGATTTCAGAATGAACCTTAACACCATTGGACTACACTACACAGCATATTGGTCCATACTAACAAGACACCTCCACCCATATACACTCCCCAAAAACCCTAAACCCTTAACTCACCCAGAAGACGAGGCCGGCACAAGGTTGGGTTTGGCTTCTTCTAAAGCGATAGAATACGGCGAAGATTTGAACTCAACACGATCCCCTGTGTACTCCACTTGTTCACCAAAGTATCGTCGACCATTGTGCGACAGCGCAAACGACGCCTTGCGCGGCACTACTGGAGGGGGTGCCTTGTCTATGTGCGAAGGTGAGGATAAGATGTGATGTGTATAGGTTCGTGTACTATATGTATATATATACAAATATGTATACATACATATATACATACACACACACATATATATATATATATATATATATATATATATATAAATATATATATCAAATTTATATATATATATATATATATATATACGGAATACGATCGAGCAAACGACGCCCTCCTAACTATAATACTATCCAAATCAGCGCGCATATCACAAGACCACTTATCTAATCTACTACTACACACGGCTATCATACAGTGCTATACGTTTCGACACTAATTTCGTACTGTATCTCACTCAATATTCCACACACACGGCATATGAGCCCACAGACATACAAGTGTTGGAACGTTGTCGTGACTTGTACGTAGATCGCCGGTGTGAGTCATCTCCCGCCTCGCCACCTTCTTCGGCCGCGTGAGACCTGCAGTGGGTAGTCGAGGGTAGGTAGGCGTATGTGGGTGCACGTATGTAAGTGAATACATGCGCGTAGATTATATTTGTGGTATATGGATCTGCGAACATGTAAGAGGGTGCATGTATGCGGTTACACCTGTGCTTACAGTATATATTATGTGCGTGCATGGATCTGAGTAGACGTATGTGTACACGAAAACTACGACCACCAAATGCCATTTGAAAATCACCAATCTGCAAGGAGTAATTTATGATCACGTTCATCTAAATAAGTACACGTGTATACGTCATCATATCATGTGTTTATGATCACGTTCATCTAAATAAGTACCCGTGTATACGCCATCATATCATGTGTTTATGATCATGTATATTTAGATAAATACACGTGTATACGTCATCATATCATGTGTTTATGATCATGTACATCTAGATAAGTACCCGTGTATACGTCATCATATCATGTGCTTATGATCAAATACATCTAAATAAGTACACGTGTATACGACATCATATCATGTAATGTACATCTAAATAAGTACACGTGTATACGTCATCAACTCACGTAGAGATATTGGTCGCGGTCAGAAACAAAAAACAAACAAAAAAAACAAAAACAACAAGACTTTTTTTCTTTTATGGAGGTAATAGTTATAATAGCAGCCAAACACAGTGAGCCATACTTTGCAATAAGCGTCTGTCAACATACACACTGCACACACAGCGCTCAGAGCCGATTGTGAACTAATGAAAAATCAATCAATCTATATTTAGCAGTCAATCACAGTGAGCCGTAGTTCGCAATAAGCGTCTGTCAACACACACACCGCACACAGCGCTCAGAGCCGATTGTGAACTAATGAAAAATCAATCGATCTATTTTTAGCAGCCAATCACAGTGAGCCATACTTTGCAATCAGCTTCTGCCACTGATCGGTCACTACATTGCCCATGCTCTCTCTGGTCATGCGGTACTTTTTAAACTTTTTTGAATGCCCATCACCCTCGTGCATTGTCACCGCCTCGGTCGAGTCATGCATGGGAACATGCGTACCCAGCTCTGCGAGAACCAAACAATCACGTATACAAGGACTAGTAAGTGTGTGTATGTGTGTAAAGCTATACATGTGTATATGTGTATAAGTATATATGTGTATGTTTGTATGTGTGTGCACTGAGCCCTCTCTCGTCTCCCTGTACTTATTCAATTTCTACATATGAAGACGGCTGTACTGGACCTACGATGTGCATATGAATACAAATGCTATACACACCACATACATCTATAGAACTACAATACACACTGTGAATATTAATACAATTACTATACACACTATGAATACCAATACAATTACTATACACACTATGAATACCAACCCAATTACTATACATACTATGAATACCAATACATACTATACACACTCTGCACTATGAATATCAATACAATCTCTATACACACTATGAATATCAATACAATCTCTATACACTATGCATATCAATGCAATCTCTACACACACTATGAATATCAATACAATCTCTATACACTATGCATATCAATGCAATCTCTACACACACTATGAATATTAATACAATCTCCATACACACTATGAATATCAGTACAATCTCTATACACATTACGAATATCAATACAATCTCTATACACACTATGAATATCAATACAATCTCTATACACACTATGAATATCAAAACAATCTCTATACACACTATGAATATCAATATAACTTGGAACATAGACTACCCCGCAGCGGGGACGAGCACAACTCGGAATATCAGTGTGAGTTTCTATTGATTAATGATAATTCATATGACGAATTAGTTAATTTCAAATCTTCGTAATCAATTTTACCCGGTCAATTAAATTATCTTGCACAAAATTAGACACATAAACTCATAAGTCCTACTCAATATTATCATACTCTCTGATACACAATATATGTTTAATATACTTTCACGGACCACATAAACACACACACTATCCAAACAAGCAGTACTCAATATGTGTGTGAATGAAGTCAGAGTGATCGAGAGCGCTAAACAAGCGATCGATGATATTTTTCAGGATGACGACTTCGAATCAATGCTTGATGATGCATGCAAAGTACGCAATTTACCAAAAGTCGCATTCAAGCCGCTAGCGAACGATGCAGTCAACGTGGTGCTTGGTAGTGGTGCTACAAGTAAGAGAACTTCAGATAAGACTGCTACAATACAAGTTAATGACAATGCGATAGTTGAACGTGCGAACAATTACCTAGATAATATTCGGCCATCCAGATATCAAATTGGCCAAACCATTTTTGGTGTTTCTAAAGATCAATCTTGATTGGTTCCGACCCAGCGTGATTTTCATTGGCTTACACTCTTATACCAAACACTAATTCCCACCCCTGTATATATTATTATTTTCCCATTTTGAAACTCATGACTCACACACGCCTCGCACAACCATTATAACCCCTGCGAGGTTGCCAATCTCTATACACACTATGAATATCAATATAATCTCTATACACCCCCCCCCCCTCCTCTGCTACACATGCGCTACACATCTCGAGCCCAGAGCTGACATACGATCTCTGAAGCACTCGTTGGAGTCCTGGCGATGATATACGCCGGCGATGTTGGTTTGGCTTTGGGTCATACTGAGATCGGGTCGTTCCGTTGGTCCAGTTGTGTGATCGGAGTTTAGGTTGTCTACAGAAACAGAGTATCAGTAAGTTAACAACTGGGAGAAAATGCCCGTCCAATTTACAGGTGAACAGGTGCATATACATATAGTCCTGGGGTCTATGCGGGTCGGGTGTGGTATAGGGCGTATGCACCCGGGTATCAATCACATTTACGTATGATCAATCACATTTACGTATGATCAATCACTTTTACGTATGATCAATCACATTTACGTATGATCAATCACTTTTACGTATGATCAATCACATTTACGTATGATCAATCACTTTTACGTGCAATTAGTCTCAATAGCGAGTGATTGCCATACGTTTGATTGATATAGTACGGACCAAAAATACACAGCTGCCACATAGATCATAAACATATACACCTACCATATATACTACGAATGTACACAACTGTCATAAAGATCATAAATATATACAACTACCATATATACTACGAATGTACACAACTGTCATAAAGATCATAAATATATACAACTGCCATATATACTACGAATGTACACAAATGTAATAAATACTATAAATATATACAACTACCATATATACACCACAAATATACACAACTGTCATAAAGACCATAAATATATATAACTACCATATATACCCCAAATATATACAATTGCCAAATAGACTATAAATATATACATTTACCATATATACCATAAATTTACACAGCTGCCATAAAGACCATATATATATAAAACTACCATATATACCCCAAATATATACAAATGTCAAATAGACCATAAATATATACATCTACCATATTTACCCAAAAATATATACAATTGCAAAATAGACCACATATATCCATTTGTACCGTCTTTACTGCGCCCAGTCTTCCACCGGGATACGAAATCTGACACGAGCGATCTTGAGCTCGAACTAACATCTTTGACACTTTTGCTGCGTTGGCGTACATTCTCATTCATGGCTTCAGGGACTAATGAACCTGTGGGTAAAGCAGATCGGGTGCATATGAGTCCATCACAAATAGAAAGGAGGACAGGTAGATATACACGTTTAGTAGAAAGTTGTACGTAAATGTGTGCCGCCGATTATGAGATGAAAGTTGGCCTCGGTTGGAATGTGTATAGATGCGCAATTCCAATCAATTATACATAAATTTAAAAGGTGGATAATATATATATATATATATATATATACCGAATATTTAGCTGAATCTTCCTATCGTACAGCAATACGTGTCCATTGATAAGTATCTGTCTGCATCTTTCTTTGTCCTTCTGTTTCTGTTGTGGCATAGTCTGCTTCTCCACTGTCTACTACTTCATCATAAATATTATAATCGCATTCCTTACGAATACTATCATGTATAACTAACCACAAACACACCTGCGCTCTCCTTGCGCGGATCCATCACGTGACCACTGTCTGATACTTCGTCCCTGTCTGGCTCAGTCTGGCTGTCGGTAGCCATACCGCCATCGCCACTGCCTACCTCTTCCGAATACCTAGTATCCTGCAGACTTTTGGCACTCCTGGGCGTGCCCCTCCCAAGCTCAAGCTCGCTGCGTAGCGCACTGGCCCCATGTCTACCCACACCATCTATACCGACGCTATTTACACCTACACTGCTCCCACCGGGGCTGTCGTTCGAGGGGTACCGAACATTTCCCCGGTGCTTGCCCACAACGCTGGCCTCCGACATGGTCCGTCCGGGCATGCCAAAGTCCGAGTGGGTGTGTGTGGAGATGCTGCCTGTACTCTTTTTACGACTTCTGGTACTAAAGGGGGTGGGGTAGGGCCAAGGGATACGAGAGAAGGGAAAGAAACAGATATTAAAAGGTCATAGGGTACTGAATCTGGGTCTCAAGACGCAACTGAGGTAACAAAATTGAAAGATATAAAGAAACTTTAGATGTATATACGCATAGGTGATATACATGCACATATTTTTCAATAATGTAGAAAATTATATATATGCATAATATACATATGCATATATATACATTTACATATACATATAACAATACATATGAAATACTCTCTACAGATACGCACCTTTGACTCTTGGAAAGCCCCAAGGAATCTGCGCTTTGATGCTCCTTCCCAGTCAGCACTGTGATAGAAGTAATGTTTTGAAGTGGTGTGGAGTATTGAAATCAGTAACAGGCGCAACCAAACATTTCAAGAACTCACAACCATACGCGTAGCGCATAAAAAGTTCTGTTTTGCTACATCTAAATACGAATCATCAGATAGAACTGCTAGTGACAGCACCGTGCCGTTAAAAGGATTCTACTAAAAACCCTAAACCCCTATACCCTAAAACCACTATTGCAGTTCAACCTACAATCGTACTGACATATAAAAAAACATGAACACAAGCATACATACGTAGATAAAAGAAGGAGATCATAAACACTTACACCAACTGGTATACGATCCAATTCATACAGATCTATGTAAATTCTCATTACAGTATTTGCATACGTGTGTGTTCGTACATCTTTTACCGACTGGTATCATATTATATTACCATCGCCGATAACGTGTACCGGGAGGGAACACAAACACAAACACACACACATATATATATATATATATATATACAAATACACACAAAAAAAAAAACACATCTTGCAATATTCTAATATATTCACACACACACAAACAGACACACACACATACATAGATACACATGACAGACTCACATATACATATAAACACACACACAAGTGACATACAATTGCCAGTATCAATTCCAAGATTCACGAGTGTGCGGCGATGTTCCAGTGCTCTGCGTGGGGCTGTCTGCATACGTGGACGAGTATCCACAGCCGCAGTGGTAACGCGTCGTTTGCTCTCTTTTGCATTAGCGTTGAGACCTGCATAATTTAAATCATGTGTAAGTTGTAGGCTTGTACATGAAATATACAATCAATGTATATATATATACATATATATATTTCATATTTCTCATTTATTTTTTTATTTATATATATATATATATACATACATACATATACAAATATGAAAATAAATATCAATATGAATATAAATAAATATATAAATATATATACAGATAAATATAGATAGATATATACATACACACACACACACACTCACACACATATATACATATATATATCTTCATATATAAATATGTATATATGTATATATATATATATATATATATATATATATATATATATATATATATATATATATATATATATATATATATATATATATATATATATATATACATACCTATATATATATAATTGAGCTTGATTTCAGTATGGTTTTATATAATGTGCGAACTATTCGAGCAACTTGCTCTCTTGATGGTTAAGTTGACATCCTAGTTTTCGAGATCATGTGTACGTTACAGATATATATGCGAGACTGATAAACAAAGATACATGCCGTGTGTGGACAATAAAACAACTGGCTTTCTATAAGAAAAGGGTTGAAATTTGTGTTTGTGCGGTCATGCATATGGTACAGGTATTCATGTGCGCTCAAGCCTCATTTTAGTATAGCTGCATGCATTTTTGTGCGTTTCGGGTATATCTTGCGCCTTCTGGGGTTAAGCTCAGGCCCGCGTTGGTCCGACGGAATGTCGTTCCAGTAAATCGGGTGTATTGTATGTGGAGCTTGAGTCAAAATACCCGAAAATTCTAAACGCTACACCCTAAAATTGTATCTGTCGAGCTTGAGTTATTAAATCCTAAAACACTCAACCCTAAATTATTGAACCGTATATGTGGAGCTAAAACTTTAAAAACCTATATATTGAGCGTGAGTGCACATTGCAAATATATATCCAGGACCACAGACTGACCTGCGCTAGTAAATTTCTTCAGTTTATGACCTGACAGGAGTTTGTTCTCAGTTCGACG